>CBVK0100369957.1:0-15517 GCA_900067695.1 Picea abies
AAGGCATCTGGAGCATGGTAATCAAGGATAAGTATATAGCATACACCTCAGTGGCCTCTTGGATCCGCTCATCCCACATACATTCCAGGACTGCCTCACAGACATGGAGGAACCTCTCAAAATTGACACATTGGATTAAAAAATGGATCTGTTGGAAGCCATTCTTCAAGCACTCTATCTATTTGGGTAAGGATGACATCCTTGGCCTTGGTTCAGCTTCACACCTATCTCTCCCTTTAATCCTACAATTGAACCATATAAATATTTATTACCTCTACCAAGTGGCACACTTCCATGATCTAGGGCACCTTTTTATTGGCTAGAAATCAGGACGCAGGCTAGAGTTAGCTACATCACAGGAGGAGGAATGGGATAGCTTATTCCTAGAGCTAACCCGTGCGAGTGTTAAACTCCTTAACATAGAGGACTAGTTGATGTGGGAAAGTGGAGACATCTCAGGCCATACCACAGTAAAAAACCTCTACACGGCCATTGCAAATTCAGTAGTCCATAACAATATCTTTGGCTGGCGCAAAAAACTTTGTATCTGGAAAATCCCACTCAAGATCAAACTCTTCAATTGGCTTGCAAACGAAAATAAAATCCCCACCTAGGATAAGTTACTCAGAAAGGGTTGGGTGGGCCCAAACATCTTATGGACTAGTCATAAGGACCCTTACAAGATGCACCATTGCAATTGGGAATCTTTGGAAAAACCGAAGTTACAGGGTGGATGGGAGATTAGGAATATTTTCACATTCAATACTGCTCTGGCCGCCAACTCCCTTTGGCATGTTCTCACCACAAAAGGCATCTGGAGCATGGTAATCAAGGATAAGTATATAGCATACACCTCAATGGCCTCTTGGCTTCGCTCGCCCCACATACATTCCAGGACTACCTCACAGACGTGGAGGAACCTTTCAAAATCGACACATTGGATTAAAAAATGGATCTGCTGGAAGCCAGTATCCGACCACTCTATCTATTTGGGTAAGGACGACATCCTTGGCCTCGGTTCAAATTCACACCTGTCTCTCCCTTTAATCCTACAATTGAACCATATAAATATTTATTACCTCTACCAAGTGGCACACTTCCATGATCTGGGGCACTTTTTTATTGGTTAGAAATCAGGACGCGAGCTAGAGTTAGCTACATCATAGGAGGAGGAATGGGATAGTTTCTTCCTAGAGCTAACCCGCACAGGCGTTAAACTCCTTAACATTGAGGACTAGTTGATGTGGGCAAGTGGAGACAGCTCAGGCCATACCATAGTAAAAAACATCTACACGGCCATTGCAAATTCAGTAGTCCATAACAATATCTTTGGCTAGCGCAAAAAACTTTGTATCTAGAAAATCTCACTCAAGATCAAAATCTTCAATTGGCTTGCAAACGAAAATAAAATCCCCACCTAGGATAAGTTATTCAATTGGCTTGCAAACGAAAATAAAATCCCCACCTAGGATAAGTTACTTAGTAAGGGTTGGGTGGGCCCAAACATATGTCAGCTTTGCAACAGGGATGCAAAATCTGTTCATCACCTCTTCATCCATTTCCATTTTACACAAAAAATCTAGGACAAGATCGCAATCAACCTCATCACTACCTCTGCCTAGAATGGGACCTCTCTTTCAGCTTGCTTCACACACTGTCTTTCCAGCCAGCGCACACATAAATTTCTACTACCATTGGTCAATTGGTACATCTGACTGGCCAAGAACAACAAGATCTTCAAAGAAATGTCTCCTTTGGTCAACTTTGTGGTTTACAAAACACTTGGCCTACACCATTTGTGGAGAGTTATTCATCCTTACAAGGGGAAAAAAAAATCTTAACAAACCCACACATAGAAGAGGATTACCCTAGGGGGTGGTTTGATGGTGTAGCCCAATGTTGTGGAACTTTGAGTGGAGCGGGTGGTCTGATCAAAATAAACACATCCACAATCTATAGATGGAATTTTAGTTGTGGCTCGGGAACCAACACAAGGGCAGAACTACTGGTTGCATGGGCCACTCTTCACTTGGACACAATAAACTACTGGTTGCATGGGCCACTCTTCACTTGGACACAATACTAAATATTGATCACCTTCATCTCATTGGTGATTCTAGCGTTATCATAGATTGGCTGAATCACAGTGTCAAGCTCCAATCGATCACTCTCTTGGCCTGGATGGACCGCATCAGAATTCCCCAACTCCATTTTAAGGAACTCATCTTTACCCATGCTTCACGAGAATTCAACAAAGAGGTGGATCTTCTCTCTAAGTCATCTCTACAAAAATTCATTGGCCATATTACATACAATCTTTGGTTGGATGGCCATGAGGGTCCCTCACATGTGATCAAAATATTCTAAGACAATTTCTATCAGTCCTTGCAAGTAGCTTCAACTTTCTCTTTTTTATTTTATTTTTCCATGATACTGCTCCTGTGACACTCTCATTTACTACATCACTCTCTCTTCATTTCTGATGTGTTGTATCTACATTTTCTTCATTTCTTGTAGCTCAACTCTTCCTCCATTGAATTGGATTATCCAATTGTTGGAGAAAGACATTATTGCACAACTCTATTTTATTAGTTGATGTATTCAGTTATGAGAACACATTATATTACTTAATATAATTGAGAAAAAAATTTCTGCTGGAAAAAAAAGGGCAAGGCATTATTAGCATCTGCAAGTTAATGTACCCAACTTTTTTATTTCAAAGTGTCATATCATATAAATCGACAATGTCATTTATGCCATATCAATTATTTTTAATCCATCCATGTTATGATAAAAACATTTAAATGAACGCATTCCAAATCATCACTTAAATCCAATCGGATAATTAAAAAGTTTGAGTTTCAACATCAAAGTACAAGTCAATAAACGGGGTCATTTATAAATTAATACCCTCCAACAATAAGGTCTAGTCTGTCAATGAAGTAGAAACAAATGGAGCACTACAAGTTGTGCATGTCAATGGTGGTTAAGTGTAGTCTCCTTAGTATTTTTATTCATTGATGTAAAGTATCTATAGAAATATCTCAATCAAGAAAATATTTTATTGGATTCTCCTTAACTTTTTGTTTCTAAATATTTTTGTGGGTGAAATGTCTTTATACAAACTAGCTAAAATAATGTTGATGATGATTAGCATACCCATTTTGATTTATAGTTTTTAATGTGTTCATGTTGAGCTGATGGTTAGATTTCATCATTCTGATTGAACACTAATATTTGTATGGATAAATCATAGGGATGATAACCCTATGGTAAACAATTTCCATGGGATGAATTATGTTTCCCCATTGATAAAACGATTATCTTCCTTCCATATATTCCACAAGTATTCATTTCCATAAAAGTGAAGTGTGTTGCCCATGAAATCAACCTAACTTTCTTTATCTCTATGAAGATGATATATCACTATGAAGATGATATATCACTAATTATGGTAAACAATTTCCATGGGATGAATTATGTTTCCCTATTGATAAAACAATTATATTCCTTGCATAGATTCCACAAGTATACATTTCCATAAAAGCGAAGTGTGTTGCCCATGAAATCAACCTAGATTTCTTTGTCTCTATGAAGATGATATATCACTAATTTTCACTTGTGATTTTTTTATTATGAATAGGAATTGATGTTTTGGTTGTAGTTTATTCATGAATGCCATGAAATCAACCTAGCTTTCTTTATCTCTATGAAGATGATACATCACTAATTTTCACTAGTGAGTTTTTTTTGTTATGAATAGGAATTGATGTTTTGGTTGTAGTTTATTTATGAATGAAGTGATAGTTGAATGCCTTTAATGAAGATTGTTGTTGATTGGAGTATCCAATAACATCCATATTGGGTTATGGACTTGGTTTGGGTTCAATAATTAAATCTTCAACAAGAATGTAGAATGTGTGTGTGAATATGAAGAACATATCGATTTGAGCTCCTAGTAATCCAATTATAAACTTGCAGTTAAAATAATTTCATGCTTCCATGTTTTGTAATGCATACGATTTGTGGAGTGGATTCCCAGAAAGTGAATTTAGTGATTGTTGGAAGTTATTTTCATTTTCACTCTCTTTTCATTGTAATCGGTCGTTTTGATGGAAAATAGATAGCTTTCCATGTAAATTATCTATGAACTAAAGTAATGACATATGGCCTTGTAATCTCAAGTGAGGTGGGCTTAATAGCATTTGATCCTTTCCTATCATGAATTATGATGATATAGATTATCCCTATTATAGAATATTGATCCAAGAAAAATAATAATAAGTTTTCTATATTGGAATATTAATCTATTGGTTCATGACGTTTATGCTAATCACAAAAAAATCCCAATTCATTAATTGTGTAACCATCAAAAGAGTTGCTTAATCTCATCTTGGAAATATTTTGTGGTCTCTAAGCTTGATTTATCTAGCTATGGTTTCCTTTAAATATGTTTTAAATGTGATATCAAGGTAACACCATGAAAGCTAAGTTTGTTGATAAAATCGGTAATTGGCATGATATGCAAGAAGGTTAAAAAGAGCTATTTATTATGTTTTTGGCACATTTCTAATGAGTTTGAAAAGAACAATTTTGGTATTGGTGTAAGAAATTGAGCTCGTGTACTATGCTTTTTAAGTAGAAAAAAGGAGGTTTGTGTATATGTTGTAAGTACTTTAATGTTTTGATACGATGGCTATGACCCTTTAATTGATAGTATATAATGATGGATTTTCGGTAAGGAAGCCTTGGGAAATGGTGGCTAAGAGCTTAAGCTCATAAACAATGAGATTTCATTATACTTAATATCTAAGGTATGAGTTACAAATATATAGCTAGGAGGTCTTTTAGGCCATTGTAATAATCATCATACATTAAACATTAGAATAAGAGAATATATGTAATAAAGTAAGTAAAGTCAAGTAAAAGATATATGAATATATTTAATAATGTACATGTTAATAGAGTATAATAAATGATTAGTTGGAGTGGGTACAAGTTCTCAAACCATCTTCCTAATGTATAAATACTCTTCAAGAAGGAATATGAACTTTATTGGTTAACCTTCCCACACATATCTCTCTCTTGAGTATTGTGCATGTTCTTGATGTTCTTGCTACGATGTAGTCTCTTCTTGAATGCATTCATGTATTCCTCTAGACTACAACATTTGGTTCCATTTCCAAAACACTTGAACTAGGACTATAATACAAAATTGGAGTTGTTGCCTACGACTCCTCCATTCGATCTGGGTGACAGCAGTAGTGAATGGTGGTGGTCTGAATCTGAAAGAGTCGAAGAAGATAAAGAAGACCTGCAAACTTAAATATTGCTCATGGATGTTTGTTGATTTCTCATGGATTTTATTCAACTATAAATAAGCATGAAAATAATCGATTGCTCATGGATATTGGATGATGTTTCTCAATTGAAGACAATCCTACACAAATGACAACGAAAATTTTATGACATGAGGAAGATTGCAAGAACTATTCAAAGAATTAAACAATATAGTGTTTCTTGTGCAATCGATTTGTTTTTTAAAATGCTTGCTGAAAGACAATGATGAAGATTAAAAATGATGAAAAAATCATGCACTCTAATGTCTTGTACAAAGAAAGTGATTTTGGACAAGGTCGAAGTAAAGGTCATGTACTATGGAACTTGAATTCTTTATCAACCCCCTAGTTGTTCTCATTGTTCTACCTACAACAATTGTGTAGAGAACCTCAAACATAATTGTGCATGGTTTGGCCAATGTATTAGAAGGCGTAATTATCTATGTTTCTTCTTACTTGTATTTTCCATTGTGTTGTCCATATATATAGTCGCTTGAGATCAATTTTTTTGGAGCATGCATAAGATGGTGGAATGAATCCTATGATGTTCATTTGACCACGTGGAGGATTGATCAACTAGAGAAAGAATTTTTGCATAGTTGGATAGTTCATGCAATGGAATACCATGTCTACTAGAATAGTTGATAACAAAAATTTGAAAACTCTAGTCTTGAAGCTCCTCGTAGGGGCAAGGAAAGTTCACTAACTCTGCCTATTCTTTCTAAAATAGATGTTCAAATCTATTTTATTTTCTTTAGGAATGTAATCGATTGCTACCTACCTCAGGTAGCTAAGTGGAATATAAGTAAATGGTTATCCTACCCCTATCAATCGATTATTCTCCTATGTATATATGTATATGAATATGCATCCCACCTTACTCACTCTGGTTCGACAGACCAATAAAAATGGGTGGACTTGGTTAATCACGAGGGTTTCTCCAATCTTGATGTTCAACCAACTATTATTTTTGGTGCCCCAAAACAATGCGGGTTAGCTCCACCTTCCTTTAGGAGTAGTAGAAAAATGACCAGAATATAAAATGGAAGGTTGAAACACACCCTACTTAATGAAAAAGTGAGCCAAAGAAAAGAAAAAAGGTTGAGTCGAATAGAGAGAAGAGAAAGTGACTGCTATGACACAAGGGGGGCATATATGGGGGTTAAATGTATATGATATGAAGCCAAATAGGGGATGTATGGAGCCAAATGTACATGTAATGTGTAAATTTATATGTAATAGGGTCGGCCTAATAGTAAAGGGGTCTCATGTGTAGTGTGTGAATAGGTATATATACAGATCATGTATTCATTATTGAGAACAAGTGAATTGTGATGTGTGAATGTATTTGGATATTTGGAGGAGGTTCTCATATTATTTAAGGAGTTATTGTATAGCTCATATTTGTTATCTATCTTGGAGTTTTTCCCACACTCGCATTGGTGTGCATGGTGTGTACTTATGGTTTATTTTGATATTTAGGTATTTGGTACATAACATTTGGTTTCATAGCATCAACCCTAGGGTTTTGCTTCTTCAAGCAAGTCATCTTGGAATTTTCATTATAATAGTTTTTATGGGATGCTTTAGATAGTGAAACTTGGAGGTTACTTAGAATACATATCAAGGTATCTTGGGTAAAAATTTTAGATTATGGGTCGTTATAATTTTGGAGATATAGCCCGTGGAAGTTAGGGATTTTTATTGTCCCTGAAATCAATCGCAAACTAGTCATTATGGGAATATTTCTATTAATTTTTCTTAGTAATGTTTCAGACTGTGAAATTTGCATAATAATGAGAAAATATAGCAAATTTCCTTTGATAAAAATTTCAAAGTTTGGATTATTTTAATTTCTGAGATATAGTCTATGGAAGGTAGGGTTATGTGACTATTCTTATAACTAGTCTCAAACAAGTTTTTTGGGTAAAATAGTCATATCTTCTTGAGTGATGATCCAAATTCAATGCCACCAATTTCATTTGAAATAGGAAAATCCATAGTATATCTGATACAAATTTTAGAAATGAGTATCAAATATTAAACATGTGACATTCTATACAAGTTCACTCTCCAGAAAAGGCCAAAAATCAGCAAGGTTTGGGAAAGTTACCATAACTTTCATTTGGAACATCAAATTTTGGTAAGACCTATGGCATTGCAGAGAAGACATATCAAAGTACTAAAACTCGAAATTTAAATTTCATAAATACATCAAAAGGAAGGTCGACCAGAAGGACAAACTCTAAATTAGGGTTTTCAAAGGTATGTTAACATAAAACTATCATAATGTTTGATTGAGATGTCCGATTGAGCTGATTCAAAATCCATTGGAAAGATAAAACATAAAATAGTATACTCAAAAAATGATTATAACTATTTGAGATCGTTATTCCTCATATATTGAAGTTGTAAGTGGAAGGTTTGGGTTAGACCTCAATCAAGAATCAATGGAAACACCTAGATTTAGGGGAGATGAAGATAAATGTGAAATCAATCCTGAGGAATGGTTGAGGATTATAAAGAATTATTTTTCAATTCCTTATTTGAAAGCTCTTACTTTTCATGGTGAAACTTCTAAGTGGTGGAAAATATTTGATAAAGATACTATACTCTACTACACATGGGAAAATGTTGAAGAACTCTTCTCAAATAAGTAGATCAAGGATAAAACAAAATGGAGATGCATAAAATTCAAGTGGAATTAACGTAATCAAAAGAAAATGTCTACAAATTTCAAAAGGATAATGAAGAGATAAGAAAATATATTGCAAATAAAAACGATGAGTTTGCTAAGATGCAATCCCTTAATGAAACACTCATTAAGGAGGTTAAGAACTTAAAGAAAGAAAATTAATGAAACACTCATTAAGGAGGTTAAGAACTTAAAGAAAGAAAAGAGTGGAAAATAAAAGTGGGAAAAGGATGATTCAAGGGAAGAATTAAATAAAGATGAAGATATATGTGATTATGAAACCATCATAAAAAACTATTGGTTGAGGTTAAGAAATGGAAAGAAGAAAAGAATAATTATCAAAGTTGGGAAGAAACAAGGATCTTGGATAAAGAATCTACCCAAAAACTTGAAGAGGAAATTTGCAAGAAGGTTGAGGAATCCATAAATATCGATGAGGTAAAAGAAAAATTGAATAAGGACATCAAAATTTGATAAATGGGGTGACGTTTCAGCTTCAAAAGGAGAAAGAAGACAAGATTCAAGAAGGTCAACAAAAGATAAGATACTTGAAGAAGTTGAACTTCATCTAGAGGATGTACATGCTAAATATGATGGTATTATCTCCAAGGATAGAGTAATAAAAGACCAATAAAATAGGATAGAGGATGACATTGTCTCTAAAAGGATGATAGATGAAATTCATGTGCAAAGTGAAGGAAAACCATCAAATGTGAAACCTTATCGACACTCCCATTACCAAGAAAGATTTCAAGGAAGAAAAGAAGGTGGATATCATCATTATCAAGGAAGAATATGGAATATTTGTCAATATTCATGGAACAAGGCATCACAAAACCACTTTTCAACAAGCTATTATCAAAGACTAGCAACCACTACAAATTGGAAAAGTTACAACAACAATACATGGAATCAAAGGAAAGAAAATTATGCAACAACTAGCCACCAAGGATTGAGACCAAAAAGAATTGATTTTGGATGGATGGATCATCATCAATGGAATGAAGAAAGCAGGAACATAATAAAATCATATTACTTGGTTTCATCACATGTGAATCCTTTAATTGCAAATCCTTGAGGACAAAGCTTTTTGGAGCGTACTATGCTATGACCCAAGGGGGGATCTATGGGGGTTAAGTGTATATGATATGACCCCAAAGGGGGGAATATATGGGGCTAAATGTACATGTAATGTGTAAATTTATATGTAATAGGGTTGACCTAATAGTAAAGGTGTCTCATGTGTAGTGTGTGAATAGGTATATATAGAGATCATGTATTCATTATTGAGAATAGGTGAATTGTGATGTGTTAATATAATTGGATATTTGGAGGAGGTTCTCCTATTATTTAAGGAATTATTGTATAAATAATATTGTTTATATATCTTGGAGTTGTGCTCCATGCTCATATTGGTGTACATGGTCAATACTTCTGGTTTATTCTGATATCTTAAGTATTTGGTAACAAAATCTAAGAGACACAACCAGATTTTTCTCTTCTCCTTCTGATCCAAATTTTCCCAATATTTGGTTGACGCTCATGTAGGTGTAGTACCTGGGTCTACAACAACCCAATGATCTTCGTTTACCAACAGATCTTCCATCTTGAGCTTCCACAACTCGAAACTTTTCCCATTAAATTTTTCGATATCTATTTTTGAACTTCTTGCCATTTCTTTTCACCACAATAATCAATAACTTAAAGCTCCCACTGTAACAAGGTTTGTCACGGAACTAAGCTAAACCCTTAGCCATAAAGGAATCCCCTTGAAGCCAATAACTACTCTAATTCCAAATGTAAGTTTTAATCCTTTCACAGTGATGCAATGCAGACACATATTCTTAAAACAGAAAATAAAACAATGGAAATCACACATATACATAGAGATTTACCCTGGAAACCCAAATTAGAAAAACCAACAACTTGTTTAGAGTTACACCTCTGATTCTTATTCATCATCTCTCAACTTCATTGTTTACAATACAATATACATAGGATCTAGCGGCATCCAAAACCCCTAATCCATTGACCTAGATTAGAATACAACCTGAATTCCTTAACTAGAATTAGAAAACCATGAGATAAGCCACAAATCCACCCATGCACCACAAAACCTCCAAAAGCAAAAACCGTGTGTTGAAAACCACTAAAACCAAACACAAAAACTGCCCAAACAAAATTCATGGGCTCTGCCCCCCTGTGACCCCCCTTGTTGTTTATGGTGAAATGGAACATGTGGGATTGGTCGTGAAAAGAATATAACCCATACCCAACACTTTGGCATTATCCAACCATTCTCAATGGACCTCAACAATCCAATCTAGCGCTAGTAAGGATAAGGAAAATAAAGACCCTTCATCCTTATATTTCCACAACATGGAATTGGCCATGACATTCTCCGTGCCCTTCTTGTAGATGATATCATCATTGTATCATAACATATTGGTAATCCACTTGTGAAACTTGAGTGAAGACAAACATTTTTTCCAAAACATATGTCAATCTTTGATGGTTCGTCTCGATCTAAAAATGCCTCCCAATTAGGTAAGGGCATTAGATATCCACTGGGTGTAGGGTGGCCATAATTTAACTCAAATGCAGAATCACCCAAACTTCTATCACACAATGTTTTATTATTGAAGTTAAATGGGTGTCCTCTTGCATCAACACTATGCCAATACCTTTCCATGATGCATCACATTCCAAGATGAAATTCTTAGTGAAATTTGGCATGGCTAACACTAGGGTAGTACATGTAGCTTTCTTTAAGGCTTACTCGGCTACATCATTCTAGATAACATAATTCCTTTTGAGAAAGGATGTTAATGGGGTGATAATTCTACCATAGATATGCACAAGTTTTATGTAGTATCCAGTAATAACAATGAAACCACACAATATTTTCAATTTCTTTGGGTGTGGCTAGTTTTTCATTGCTTAAATGTTCTTGGGTTTAAGTTGCACCCCATCCTAACTAAAAATTTGATCCAAATGTTCCACTTCAAAAGAACCAAAAGTTCATTTGGAATATTTAATGAACAAGTTGTTATCCAAGAGTAATTATAATGCTTGATCCACTTGTACCTCCTAAGTTTTGTTGTAAATAAAAATATCATCAAATAAGATGATCACAAAGTTGTGGAAAAGAGTTGAAAAATCTTGTTCATGAGGCTCTAAAATGATGGGGTATTGCAAAACTTGAAAGGCATCACTAGAAATTCATAATGTCCTTCACGTGTGAAAAAGGAAACATTAGGAAGGTCTACTTCATCAAAATTTGGGGATAAATAAAATGACGATCAAGTTAGTGAAGAAGTGTGCTTCATGAAGCTCATCCAAGAGGTCAACAATGACATGAATGGTGAATATATATTTGATTATCAGTTTGGTAAGGATGCAAAAGTTGATACATCTATTTCAATAACCTTATTTCTTCAAAACCATGACCACTAGGGAGGAGCAAGAGCTCCTACTAGGATGCATGACTTTAACCACGAACAATTCATGAGATATCTTTTCAATTTCATTTTTTTGTGCAAAAAGATGGCAATAAGGATTCACATTGGGTGGTTGACTACCTTGAATCAATGGGTTTCCATGATAATGTTCTCCATGTGATTGGTGTAATTCATGGGGTGTTTCAAAGACTTGGTGATGCTTTTCCAAAACCAATAGAAAATCATGATGAATTACCTATGGGGAGTTATCCATATCTTGAATGGCATCAAATTAGGAAATAATTCCTAAGTGACCTTTCTTCAGGATATTTTCCATATGGTGAGAGTTGATGATTTCTAGCAAACTTGTTAGGAGACCTTTGAGGATATGTTTATGTCCCTCCCTATTGAATCCCATGTATAACTCCTTGAAATCCATTGTAATAGAGTCCAATGTTTGCAACCATTATTCTCTTAGAACTACATCACAACCTTCCATTTCAATGGAAAATGTTTTTTATTTGAGGAAATATTTCCCCATTGGAGTTTCATATTCTCATCTTATTGCCACATTTCATAGTACCTCCATTATATATCATGATTTCGAAAGTATGCACCGTATGGACATAACCATGTGTTTCTTCTATTATTCAATGATGGCTAGAATTGTGGGTGTCCTTGTCATTTAAAATAATTACCTTCCTATGATTGATATATCCAACCAACTTCAAGGTATAGGGAGCTACAATTCTTGACAAAGTATAGAGGAAAATTCGGGGTTACTCGCAAGGAGGTTCTTGAGTGAACAATGCATTAGGTGTAGTCTCTACAAAATATAGCTTGGTTGTTCCTTCCTCTAAGGTTTCCTCAAACTTACTCGATGGATCCATATCTATGATATAATAATGCATATTCGTTACATTTATGTCCTTCAATAATTTTTTCACAATGATGGCAAAGGTTGATAAGTCGACATCTTGCCTCTTTTGTTGAGGTGGACTTGTGGACCCAATAGGGTTGAGTGGAGTAGGAAAAAAGGGGGGGGGTGGTCATGCAACCGAATTGGGTTGTTTGTTCTAGGCCATGGCCACCAATTCATCCTTTTTGTTAATTGAGAGGCCTCTAATTACCAAATAGTGGGGTGGGACATTAATACTTATGCTTTGATCTCCTCCTTGACACCACTGATAAAACGCTCCTTGAATAACTCATTAGTCATACCTCATGTTCTAATTTCCAATCTCTCAAAGGAATAAAAAAATTCTTCCATTGTGTTCATTTGGCATAACTTGGTCAACATCCCTAAAAAATGAGTATCAATTTCAAATATAGAATTAATGGCCTTCAAAAATTAGTCACATGTAATGTACCCCTCATATTCCTTTTAATGTCATTACCACCATTGTCAATTCCCCTATCTAGATATAATACACCCACTTGAATTTCAACTATTCATCATCAATACCCTGTTGAGAAAAATAATGTTTCATTTGGCCCACCCATCCCATTGGATTGGAGCCATCAAAATTATTCAGATATACCTTAGGTAACCTATAGATCACATGGTGTTGAGTGTCATGAAATCATGGTCTACTTTGATGACCTTGACCAACTAAATATTCCTCGCTAGCAATTGAGCATAGACAATCATTCCATATATGAAATTGATTGTTGATGGAACTTTAGAGGAAATTTCTATTGTGAGGTTGTTATGGAACATTATATATGAGTCAATAAGTTTCTCTACTTTTTCTTCTAGGCCGGTGATTTTTTTCTTGATTCCAATGGATATCATGGGACCAATTAGGTCCACTAGAAGAGATATTGTTTAAATGCACTAATGTGATCAGCTTCAATAAAGGATTATTTTGGGTTAGGTCACCTGCAACGATTCAAGTAGGATTGGGGCCACCTCCAAAGTTTCTTTTACTATCAGAAGATTACTTGTATTAACAAAAATTTCAAATTTTAGATATGCTAGGTTCTATATGAATTATGACAAATTTTAGATAGGGTCTTATGAGCAAAGAAATGTCAAGCACTATGGCTCTTTGATATACCAAAGGGTTTCCATTAATATTACTTGATCGATCCTTCACAACTCTAACTCCATTAATATTACTTGATCGATCCTTCACAACTCTAACTAAAGAGGATAAATTTCACCCTTACCCTACTACCCAGTTCCCTGGTATGTGAAAATGATTTCCCCAAGTTTTTCTCTTAGTGTACTCTAGCAACAAATGGATAAAAGGTTTTTTTAGTAGTGGTTTCATGTATGCCTAGGGGGCTTAAAATATACATGAGGGTACATGGAAGATCATATTTGTGAATAGATTTTGTCTAATTTAATACTATTTTCTAGGTACCTATAGAGGTGTAGAAGGGTTTCCAACCAAGTGACCCAACTTGTATTCCTTTTGTACATGATTCCTAGCCATAAGTTGATCGATTGAAAAATATATCTCTATGTTAATAGGTATATAAATAAGTCCTAGCCTAAAAGAAATTATCTAAAAATAAGGTGCATGTTCACATAATAAAGTTCTCTGATACCACCTATAGTGTACTTATATAGTAGAAATATATAATTAAGAGAAAATCAAAAGGAATATAAACTACAAAAATTAAATTTTAAAGAACAAGAGTATTAAACCTACAAAATACTAACCCTTGTATTGATCATCTAGAAAGAGAGCAATGTTCATAGGTCTCTTCGAAGGGGCAACTTCCAAATAAGCATAGCTTCAATGCAATGATTATAATTTGATAAAACATTACATAGCATCCTACCTCTATACATATTTTCTCACTACACGAATTGTGGTGTTCTTTATTAGTAAGTTGGAAGATGTAGAGAATAAATAATATATTTTACCCAAATTTATTGCAAAATTGATAGACTGCAATTGCAATAGAAAAATAAAGAACCAAAATACAAAAAAATGTTATACCTTTATTGATGAGAGCAATGTTGACTTTCCTTTTCAAGGGGGGAAACTCCAATTATAGTATACTTCACAAGGAATCCCATTGCATTACTTCTAATTCTTTATATAGTTCTATCTACCTCCTAGGAACATTCTAGAGAATGAACTTTTAGTAGGTGGAACCTTCTAGTAAGCCTTCTTATAATTATTCCCTTCACACTACTACATGGGACTTATTTACTAGACATGGCCTCCATACATAGAAACCTATCTATATACTTAGGGTTTTAGGGTAGGATCCTAACATGCCCTCCCCATTAAAAACAAACATTTTCCTCGAGGTTGTAGATGACGAAATTTATGAAGGATCTTCATTGGTTCCCATGTGGCATCCTTGGACGATGTATCCTTCCATTGTATCAAGACCTCCTGGATAGTGTGTTGGTGGATATGACACTCTCTTTTGTTGAGGAAAACCTTGAGATAAAACCAAATGGAACCTTCTTCATCTAGTTCTATAAGGCTAGTTCAAATATGGCAATTAGATCCGACCACTTTCTTTAAGGAGGAGACATGAAGGATTGGATGAATTCTATAGTGGCTTAGAAGTTCCAATTTGTAATCCACTTTCCTAGTAGGATTGAGGACCTTATAGGGCCATAAACGTTGGAGAAATATTTTAGTGGTGGTTATCTTTGAGGGGGGTCTACTTATAAGGTTGTAAACAAAGAAACACCTGATCCTCTCCTTCAAAATGGTGATTGGAACGATGCAGACCAGTCTATTTTTTCATCATATTCTAAGCCATTACTAGAATATTCTTGATATTATGGATGATCTGAATTATGTTGAGAACAAAATGAAGGTAGAGATATAGCTAGGAAACACATAGAGATATTGAAAGAAACATAGTAATACAGTTGAACTCAGATTCTATCAATGAATGAAAAACAAAAGATTGTAAAATACAAAGTACACAAACTAGCTATAATGGTGGAAGCTTATCCCCAAAGAGTGATATGTGTGGGCTATGCTCACTCGAAAGAAGTTGTTTACATAGAGGCCAAAAAGGCCTTTTAACATAAAGCATCAATGAGAAAACCCTAAATATCC
>CBVK0100370022.1:0-10061 GCA_900067695.1 Picea abies
GCACAAGGTGCTACAACACTCCCCCGAAGGAGGTAAAGGAGTGCTAGCACTCCCTGCTAGTGGGTAGGGTAGCGTTGCCCTTCAAAATTCATTTTTAAGTGGTCTTCCTCAAGGAAAAGGCTTTGTACTCTTTGTTAAATGATTTCTCTTTCTTTAACCAGTCTCTAAGGATGTCTTCAAGTGTTCCTTGTGATGTCATTCGAGACACGACATAGGCAAGATGACTGTATGATGTTTGCCACACTTGTGACACTTGTGGCCAAAATGCGACACTTGCGACACTTGTAATGACGACAATAGTTCATTATTGAAGTGAGTAATTTTGATGTGTAACACATTTCTAATATTTCTTATAACTGAAAGGGGAAATGCTTCCATGGACATCCAGAAGACAGGCTGAGCTTCTAAAACAACTTTGACCAATATGAATCTGCCTCCCAATGACAAAAACTAGTTACACCATAAACCAACCTTCTTTGATAATTTGGAGACTAACCAATCCCAGTCCTTTGCACGCTGAGCCCCTGTCTTTAGTTGATAACCCAAGTACTTGAAGTCTTACGAGAGATGACTAAAGGTAAAGGGGAGGATTTGTTTAAAAGGATCCAACTCTACCTCTGACATGCCTTCAAACAGAACATTCGTCTTTGAAAGATTTAAAGACATGCCCGAAGCTTTGCAAAATAGATCAATAATCCTGACTATTTCTTTCCATCACTTAGAGTTGCCTTTGATAGTATGATAACTTCATCCACAAAAAGGAGATGTAAAATTTTTGTCATCCTTGTAACTTTTATACTTGTGACTAAACCTCTCTCTAGACTGTTTTTTAGCAATAAACTGAGACCTTCCATCACTAAGATGAAGAGCAACGGAGAAAGTGGGCAGCCTTTCCGAACTCCCCTGCCGCTTTTGAAAAAAATTGTAGCCTCTCCATTAATCAACACTGCAAAATATGCGGAAGTGATGCAGGACATGATCCAATTTGTCATTTGAATCCCTGCTCCGATTTTTAGTAGGACCAGTCTTAAGAAATCCCGGTCAACACTATCATAAGCTTTCTTTAAATCCAATTTTAAAAGAAGATCTTTCAGTCTTTTCAATTTTATACTATGCAGACTCTCATGCACTGTGCCAATGGCATATTGAATACACCTGCCTTTAAGAAACCCCATCTGTTCTAAGGAAAGATCCTTCGAGAGGAACGATTTTAGTCTATTTGCAATAATTTTTGAAATTATTTTGTAGCACATGTTGCAGAGGGAGATTGGACATAAATCTTCAAAGGAGGATGGATTATTGACCTTTGGAATCAATGTCAGGAAAGTGGCGTTTAGGCCTCTTGGGATAGCACCTAAATTTCTAGATTCTTCAATCATAGCAATAACATCTACCCCAACAAGATCAAAAAATAACATAAAGAATTTGACCGTCTATTTGTCCGGACCTAGACTTTTTTATTTTTAAAAAAGTAATAGAACCTCTTTTAATTCCTTCAAAGTAACCGGTTGGGTCAAAGTGTTTGCTTCCTCCTCCATTATCATTTGTAGGTAAAAGTCTAAAAGATTACATTGCACGTTCAAAACCTGTTCGGTCGGAGCTTTGTAAAAGTCATTGAAAAAAGTTACAACAACTTCCTTAATTGGATGTTGATCTGTAACAAGGTTGCCATCCTCACTATGGATTTTCCAAATGTGTTTCTTCACTCTATTGGAACTTGCAAACTTGTGAAAGTATTTTGAATTTTTATCGTCACAAATCAACCAAAGTGCCCTGCTTTGAAGGCGCCATTGTTCTTTGTCCCCTCTAAGAATCTCATTCCTTTCCAATTCTAAATGTTGGAGAGACATAGCAGCTGCGTTTTCAGTTGGATCGATCCCCAGATGATAGATTTTGTCCTTAATATTTGATTTGAGCATTATTAATTTCTCTTTTTTCCTGAACAACAACTCTTTTAGCCAATTTTTTTTTTTTTTAGTTCTTTTAATTTCCATATGATCCTCTGTTGTTTTCCACTTTTAGTCATGAACATTGGATCATTCCAGACCTTATAGACTAGTTCCACAAAACTTGCTTCTGTGAGCCAATGCAGATTAAATTTAAATGGATAAATTTTGTAAGTCGGTGGAAACTCCAGTTGAAGAAGGATAGGCACATGATCTGAGATAAAAGGGAAATCAACCCATGACCTGTACAAACCAATGACATTTAATAGATCTTCATCCACCAAGAATATATCTAACCTCCTAGGTATAGAACTCTCTCTGTTAAACACCCGAAGCAACCGGAAAATGATAGCTCAGACCTCTTCACAATTAGTCAACACTGCTCCTCCCTCCAACACTGACAATGGGCCTCTTAGAGAAATGAAAGCCCAGGCGAGGGCTAAGTAATGTTAGTTTTATCTCTAAATGTGCAAGGGATAATAGGCACCCTCAAAGTTTCCTCAGTCTGACGTCTTTTGGAACACACTAGTCCTGAGATCATCCTTTTTCAAGAAACGATGGTGCATGAGAAGAAAGGAAGGGATTTTATCCATCTTTTTTGCCTGTCCTAGGTGTCGTGTTCAGTTAATTCAATAGGGCACCTCCGGGGGTCTTTTAGCTGCTTGGGACCCTATTTTATATGCTTTAGATCCTTTTCTCACAGTGGGAGGAATTTTTCTAACAGGGAAGAGTCTAATACATAACTGTGATTTTTCTCTTCTTAATTTGTATGGTCCTTGCAAGGATAGGTAACTATTTTGGAAGAATCTTGCAGATAATGGTATTCTATATATCAAAAATTTGATAGTGGCCGAGAATATAAACATTATTCTTTTAGCTGATGAAGTTTGGGGCGGGCTCTCGGGTTCAGATATTTCAGAGAATTTCTTCAAAGAGATCTTTTCATTTAACAAATTGGTTGACATTAAGCCGACCAAGTTGGTGCCGACTTGGAGAAATGGGCATGCCTGATTTGTATTTACAATTAATTGCTAGGTATATGCATGCATCCAATAATATCAGTTTGAACTTGAACATTGGGCAATTTTAACCATAGATTTATTTCCCTTCCCCTGCAAAAATTTTCATGTGGTTTTTCCATTGAGGAAGCAGATAAACTTAACCAAAATTATTTTTATATGCTTTTCCCAATTGAGAAGCTATAACATGTGTCTTCCATTCATCTTTTGATAGAATTTTTTTCTTGATTTTGCATGACTATTGCATGCATTAGATTAGTGGAGATAAAACAACAAGTGATGCAAAAATGGATTTCATTGATCAAGTTTTCAGAGGACAGGTGGAATAATTTTTCTCATGTCAATTGTTGGGCCGAGGGTTTAGTGGACAATATCAATGATCGAGTCATGCATAAATGTGAAAAAAATTTCCAGTAAGAATTCGCGTCGATTCAAACCCTAGATCTACAGAAACAAATATAATCTTGTCGTTTGAAATCAACCAAATTGCTCTGGATTGGAGGTATTTTCATTTCCATACATTTTTCATTTGAGTTTATATTTTTTGGAATTGTTTTAATTGATAGAAATTTAAAATTTGAGATATGGCTAACTATGTCCATTCGTAACTATTTTCAACAACATTGTTCTAGCAAAAGTGACTGAGCAATTGTGCACATCTCAACTCATTTTTTGAACATCAGAGTGGTGAATATTTACGATATTCTTATCGAGGTCTTATTTTGATTCGAGTAAAATTGAATGCATGAATCTTTAATCATTTTGGCTTCTACAGAGTGCTGAACCCGATTTGATCTGATTAACAAATTTAATGTAAGTAGAAAAACGTGTTCATCTTTAATGAATGGGTAGAATGTTGTCTTAAATTATAAATATGTTGTGAAGAATCTACAAAAAAAATCCAGCATTTTGGTGCTAATATGCATTGTTAGCCCACTTCTCTATATAGGTATTCCACACAAGAAAAATTGAGGTTCAACTCTAATAAGAGGTGAGTAGAAGGTCATCTTAAAAAATATTTGGCTCTTGATTCTGCTGCAATCTTTAGCTTGATATCCATTGAGCATGGATAGCACAAGAAATGACACCTTGAACGATAGCCAGGTAAAAACATGAATCAAGTGATCTGCTATTATTTATTTTCAAGCAGTTTTTATGTTAAATTGTTTGTTTTTTTATTCACCCCAAAAAAACAGTTTCACTGTTATTCTATTAGAATCAAATGAAACTTTCTGTTACAACTGTATCTAGTGAGCATCGTTGAAAAAAGATTTGAAGTCATGCCTTCCTTCTATTTTATAGAAAAAGTAAAAAAGGTTGCTTCCTTCTACATTATCCAGAGAAGTTTTCCGATTGATATATAGTGGGTTTCCCTTATATTTGTGTTTGGTAATATACACATTAGAAAATATAGAAGTTTCTTGTGTTTACAACAACTTCTTCATATAATTTTTCATAAAATAGCCAGCCTGGTGTGTCTTTAAGAGCCATCTTAGATAATCTGTCTGCAACTTTGTTGAACTGCTTGTGGATATGCATAAAATTGATAGATTCAAATCCATCTTTTAACGTTTTGATTTTTTCTTTCCATTTGTTGAGATAAATAAGGTTCAATGCTGTTTTGGAGGCTATCCAATGAATGGTAACCTTGGAGTCACCGGTAACCGTCAACTTTTTTATAGTGAAAAAGGAAGCAAGTAGAAGGATTCCCCAAAGACCCAAGAGCTATGTTTTCATGTTGTTGCCAGTGCCTCCAGCAAAATGTGCCTTAATTGTGTGTTCTGAGGAGATTTTTAATTATAATCCAATACCACAATTATTTCCTACAACTGCACTATAAAAAAAACCAATTGGATTATCATCAAAATAGATTGGATTTAAGATGGAATCCAATTTATCTTTATCTCTTTGACTATGTACTCTTTAAAATAAAGGATAATGTTTAAGACTGTCATTTGATCCAATCTGTTCCAATTTTCAAACAAAATTTTATTTTGAAATTTCCAAATGCCCTAGCAGACCAGAAATGGGATATGTCTGAGTTTTGGAAATTGAAAGAACCAGTTTTTTAGATTCTCCTCCACAGAAGGTTAATTCCAATTGTTATCTATCTTCAGGAAATTTAATATTTCAGTCCAGATTTTTTGTGTTATTGGACATCCCACGAAAAGGTGAGTAGGTGTTTCTGCATTCTTTAACATAGATTGCAAGCCGCGGGCCCAATACCTCCTCTTTTTTGGTAGTTTGTACTAGTGAGAATATAGCCTCTAAGACACATCCACATGAAGCATATCAGTTTGGTTGGGATTTTCAAATTCCAGATAGCTTTGTACCACCATTTCCTCTCTTCCAATTTATTAACAAATAAGATAGACTGATATGCAAGATTGGCAGTGAATATACCTGAAGATCTGTTCCAGGACTAGACCAGTTTATCCTTTGAATTGTTGAGTCTAACGCCATTGGAACTTAGGAAGGTAATAAATATCCCATTCATATTTATGCAACTTAGATAATCTGATCCGTGAAGACTCCAACCAATAATGTGTTGAACCAGTATCCAAAGGATCAACTGCTTGGGATAAATAGTGAATGTTGGAGTTGTTTAAAACATGTAGGAGAGTAGAAGACAATTTAAAGTTGGGGCTGCAGCCAATAAAAGGATCTCGTCCCAAAACTACACGGTTTCCTGAGCCGGTCTCCTAGGCTAGCCACCTTTTAATGATCGGGAGGGAATCCAAGAAGTTTTTCGAGATGATAGAAGAACCTGGAGTAGAATATGCATCTATGCGAAGCCAGGTGACGAGATCAATGCCTTTCAAATATTTCTTGCATAGAACAATATTCCATAGCCCATAACTGAATAAGCCCCTCCAACAGGATTTTGCAGCAAGTGACTGAGAAAACCATGAGATATGTTTAATACCCCATCCACCAAGGAGTTTTGGTCTGGCAATATTTTTCCACTTCGCGAGATGAAAACCAGTACCTTTCTTACCTCCTTTCCAGATGAAATTAGAGATCAAATTCTGTATCTGATTCAGGATAGGCATGGGGAATTTTACAAGGCTAAGCCAATAAACTGGTATGCTCTAAAGAACTGAAGTTGCTAAAGTGAGCCTACTGCCAAGTGAGAGCCATCTGAAAGTCCAATTCCTGATCTTTTTTTCTATTTTCTTAAGTAACCACAACCAATCTTTAACTTTATAGCTGTTCGGTTTTAAATTAAAGCTTAGATATTTCAGACCTTGATTAATGCTCTCAATCTTAATGTCAAAAGCTGCATTCAAATGATGCTTTAGGCTCAGATCAATATTTTGTATCAGAAAAACCGATTTATGTCGGTTTATATTCATTCCCGTAGCAGTACAAAAATTATTGAGGATGGAATTAAGATTCATCCAATACTTTATTTTTCCGACGCCAAGCATGAGAAAATCATCTAGGAAAAGTAGATGTGAGATGAAGGTATTAACAATGATTTTAAGACCTTTGAAAGTTCAAGAATTCACCGCTTGTGCTAATAACCTATTGAGAACTTCAACAACCAACATGAAGAGAAGAGGAGACAAAGAGAAGCCCTGTCTCAGGCCCCCTATAACATTTAAATAAATCTGTTGGAACTCCGTTGACTAAAACAACTGTGTTGACCGATGAGATACATCCCATAATCCACTGAGAAAGATCCCCATTTAATCCAATCTGGTCAAGGACAAGTCTAAGAAATTGCTAGATGACGTTGTCATAGTCCTTTTTTAAGTCCAATTTAAGAAAAACAAAGTTTTGTTTCTTTAACTTAGCTATATAGAGGCACTCCTGAGAAATGCCGACTGCATCAAAAATCAACCTATATTTAAGAAAACCAAACTGTTTCAAGGAAATGCAGCTGGCTAGTTTATCCTTGATCCGAGAAGCCATGATTTTGGATATAACTTTGTAAGCGAAATTGCAAAGTGAAATGGGCCTAAAGTCGTTGAAATTTTTGGGTTTGCTAAGCTTAGGTATGAGTGCAAAGAAGGTTGCATTGAGGGCCCCAAGGATAAAGCCACTAGTCCGAGACTCTTCCACCGTATTAAGTAAATCCTTGCCCATGACATCAAAGAAATTATAAAAAAGTTCCTGTGTCCCGCCATCTGGACTAGGACCTTTCTCTCTAGGCATTTTATTGATAATCTCTTGTAATTTAAAAATCTGTGTAGGATTGTTGATCTCCAAATTATCTGTATCATTGAAAAATATTGGAACAGTCTTTAAGACTTCCAGTTGAAGATCAATGTTTTTTGAATCATGTGCTCTAAACTGTGCTTTAAAATGTCTAAAATCCAATTGCTTAATTTCTCTTTCAGAAGTTATCAAGTGTCCTTCCTCATCAGTAATATTCCATATTACGTTATGAATGCGCCACTAGGATGCAAATTTATGAAAAAACTTGGTATTTTTGTCACCTTTCTCAACCCAGATGGCCCGACTTCTAAGTCTCCAAGTAGCTTCTTCAATTGAAAGGATATCATCCTTCCTTTGTGAAAGCGAATTTAATAAATCCAAGTCAGCTTGATTGAATATTTGAGAGGGGCTCTTTTCAAATAGAGCATTCATCTGGCAATCAATGGAGGCTAAATCTTCATTAAGCTGCATCTTTTTAAGAGTCTTCCATTTGATGACAAATCTCTCCAAATGTTTTAGTTTATCACAAAGTAGAAGTATTGAAGAATGACTAGATCAATTGCGCATCTCAAACCAGGTAGATTGGACTAAAGAGTTGAAGTATGGATCATCTAGCCAAGTGCTATTAAATTTAAAAGGTGGAGCAGCAAGGCGTGAAAGCCCACCAATCTGTAAACAAATTGGATTGTGGTATGAAATTGTTGAAGAAATAACCCAGGACCAAAAGTTTGGTTGGTTTTCAAGTAGATTGGGCGCTATAAGGAAGCGATCCAATCTCTTGGAGATACCTGAGGATCTGGACCTGCCATTTTTCCAAGTAGGAGTCATAACTGAAGGGAGAAGATAAATTAACCCTGTGCTCTGCATTAAGTTGGAGAAACAATCTGCCAATGGATAAATCTTTGCTTACTCACCCCATATTTCACTAGCAGAAAGAGTAAAATTAAGATCTCCACCCATGATAAGACTTTCATCTCCGAGCAGACCAGAGGCATGAATGTGATTCCAAAATGTGTCTCGGTCTTTATACGGGGCATAATAGTTCAAAAGTTTGATAGGATTTGGATAATGTTTAAATCTTCCCTCTAGAAAGATACCTGTAGCTGTACCAAAGGCACAAAACTCAATGAGATATGGGTTCCATCCCATCAAGAGGCCCCCGGATTGACCATGTGAATCTAAAGCTACAACATTCCAATGTGGAAGACAGTGAAAAAAAAGAGTTTTTTCCTTATCACCATCGATCAGGGCTTCTTTAAGAAAAACTATATCCGGTTTTATCTGTAGCAATAAGTTTTTTATGGAGGCTAATTTGGTGGAGCTCCCAAACCCACGAAGATTAAGAGAGAAAATAATCATTAGGGTAATCCTTGGGTTGGCTGAACTGCTCTAAGGGTTGAGGGAGAGGTACAATATAGAGCAAGGGAACCAGGATGGGAGAAGGGNNTGTTGGCCCTTGGTTATGGAAGGTTGTGAAGATTAAGGAAAGAAGCGCGAAGTGAGAACTGCGCGGAAGACAAGTTGACTGAGATTGGGTCGAAGTGACCAAAAGAGAAGAAAAGACGAAGCGAAGTAAGAGAAAACAAGTCGTTGGATGAGGAGATCGAGGAAGACAGATCAACAAGGAAGATGGATCGTGGATGACTCAACAAGCAGAAAAATCCACCAATGGATGCTTTGGAGCACCTCGCAAGAAAGAAGGAAAGACAGGCTGGCGAAGCCCTAAAAATGCGGGTCAAGTTGATCGAGGGTCTTAGACACCTAGGGTTTTGGTATTTAGGGTTTTTACACCTAGGTTTTGACCTAAGGTTGTCCGAGAGTCATTGTAATGTATAAATAAAGGTCAAGAGGACCTGGGATGGGTTCGATTAAGGTATGATGAGTGATTGTTGTTATTGCTAAGAGAAGTACTGTGAGGTAAGATAAGTCTGTGTTGTAAGATCTTCAACTGGGTGCGAAGATCAACCCTGCAGCTGGGTGTGCAGGGAGGGGAGAGAGGAAGAGAAAGAAAGAGAGATCTGCAAGCTAAGAGTGCAGATAGAACTGTATGCTTTCACCTAATATATTATAGAGCGCAGTTCTGTGGACATAGCCCTAGGGAGAGGGTGAACCACGTATATCCTGTTGGTGTGTGTGATTGATGTTGTGTTCTTCTGATTTTTGATATACCGTTAATGCAATATTGTGTTAGATTTGAGATATAGTTCGTGCAGTAGGCTTAAGAAAGATAAGGAATAACTAGATCTGTGTGAGAGTGTTGCCCTGGATCCACTTTTCATTTCCTCTGGTTGTAGACACCCATGTCCTGCAACCCCCTATAGCTACTTCAGGTGAGACTGCATCTACTTTGAAGGTGTTACTGAAAGGACCAGTAGTTAGGGCTTGTTGGTGCGCTGTTAGAACTGAACCCTGGGTCTTCCCCTGTGCCAACAAATGGTTCCATTGCCAGGACCAAGATCTTCTTGAGGGAATGTCAAGGTGGTCTCCATCGAAGACAGAGATTCAAAAGTGGATAGAAGAACAAGAGAAGGACTTCGTTGAAGCTTAGAATAAGAACCCTAATATTAGTACAGAGGATTGGTTGGGAAGGTATATCTTTACTGATATACATGAGATTTTCTTTGGAGGAATTCATAAGGAGATATACGAGTGGCTAACTAGATTAGCAGATACCCAATTCAAAATCAGACTCAGACCACCTGTGGTATGGACGTCGACACTGATCAAGAAGGTCAAGAGAGTTGATGATGCCATGTCAAGAGCAATAGATCACTGGTTTGATAGTACCATTGGAGGGTACATTACTAAGTTTGCTATTGATAGAGTAGAATCATACAACTAGGCAGAGATATATTTCTTTAAGGGACCGAGAGGAAAATTTTTACACTTCTTGAAGTTGAAGATCAAGATGCTATTGCATGAGAAGAACATC
>CBVK0100370041.1:0-46938 GCA_900067695.1 Picea abies
GTAGATCAATTTCTACAAATCCCATGAATCTCAAAATTATGTTACAGTCGACGACCAATTCATATTACCACTAAACTACTAGTCAGACTTCATTCAGTCTTCATTCGGTTTCGACATGCCTGGTTGTTGACATCTTGTAATTTGACACCTTTGAATTGTTTTCGATGTCTTCGACTTTGACTTTACTGGGTCGTAACACCTCTACCTTCATTGTCAATGTATTTGACTTCAACTTTACTCGATCGAACCACCTTGACCTTCGACTTATTTTCGATGTATTTGACTTCGAATCTACCTTGTCGAACTACCTCAACCTTTGACTTGTTGTTGATTCCCTCGACTTCGACTATTAGTCAATCCACCTAAACTATAATTTCATTGCAAGGAGTGTAAAAACTCAACAATTAGGTCCCAATAAAATATATTGATGTATGGAAGACTTCTTTCAAGTCCAAAGAAGTTTTTTTTGAATGGATACTCATGCCCTTTGGTTTGAAAAATTCTCCAGCAACCTTCATGACATTGATGGATGATATATTGCGACCTTTCACCAATTATTTTATGGTGGTATCTCTAGATGATATCCTTATCATTAGTAAAATTGGACATACACTTGCAACGTATTTTTTGGTTGTTTATCAACTCTAACTACCATTCTTTGGCTCACCCAGGTTCATATCTACTATGCTTTCCAACAAAACCCCATAAACATATCGGCTCTCCTGGTAAACTAGAAGGAAACACAATGCACAAAATGCACTGCATAGTCTCACTCGAGATAGTTCTTATGGGTGGCTGCAATGCTCAAGTGATTGCATCCTAGGAATGAGAGGGGATCTGTGATTACACTTTTTGATCTTCATTTGTTTACTCTAATATTCAACTTATATTGAATATCCTACCATTCTTATTCATGCATGTAAAATAGAAGATGTAACTAAGTAATTCATGCATTTGTCTAACATATAATCATTGAAAGTAAAGGAAAGACACAATTACATCCTAGGAATGAGAGGGGATCTGTGATTACACTCTTTGACCTTCATTTGTTTACTCTAATATTCAACTTATATTGAATATCCTGCCATTCTTATTCATGCATGTAAAATAGAAGATGTAACTAAGTAATTCATGCATTTGTCTAACATATAATCATTGAAAGTAAAGGAAAGACACAATATTCAATCACATAACACATGATCTACCTTGGTTCACTACTCCTCGGCTACGTCCACAAAATTTGGCTGCTCTACTCTTTTATTATGGTGTTTCCAAAACTACAACACTACACACATTAAAACTCTCCATCAAATGGGTCGAGATCTACAATGAGGTGAACTAGCTCACACCAGGATCCTAAGCCTATAATCTAACCCTTAAGATCTACCTTATTTCCTCTCCTCAATTCAACAACTTACAAAATGATATCTGATTTTACGAAAATTCTGAACTAGAACCAAAACCAATAATAGTCTTCAAACCCTGACCTAGACCTCCTAGGTACCTTTTTATACATTTTTTTGTCTTACCATCCATTACATTCTCTTACCAAAACCCTAAAGCTATCATGGTTATGTCTTCTTGAAATTCTCTTACCAAAACCCTAAAGCTATCATGGTTATGTCTTCTTGAAAGTGCATGTGTGTTTCCTTTCCACATGATGCTTTTCCTGCCAGTTGTATTTCTCCCACGTTGTGATTTTCTCTAAAATGGGCCTATGCCCAATAGGACCCCAACACTGACATTGTGACTCATCCTGATTCATTGCTTAACTCCAGTATATGCCATTTATTGTTCCAGTGCATCATACATTTCATTGATTCTATGGAACTGCACCTGAGCCTGACTGCTCCTTTTAGCCATATCTTCCATGAGTTGCGTGGTGACTGGGTTTTGTAGCAGCTCCCCTCCTTCCATGCCTTTGCGCTCTACATTTAGTTTTGTTGCGTTGGTATCGACGACCAACTACTCTTCCTTTTCTTGTAGGGGCTCCAACTGATCCTGTCGTGTCATATTTTGTGCTTGTACTGCCTTTTCCTCTTCCTATAAAGTCTTCATCTCCAGGACAGTCTTGATATTTTATGGCAGTGACATCATTCTCTGTCATTGTTTGACATCTGTTATGGTTGCATGTAGTTTGTGCTCCTTCCCCTACAACTCTTGTAAGCTCCCATCCTATAGAAGTTGTGTCCATAGATTGGTGTTCTTCTCCAACAGTTCTATCATCCTGTGTATGTTCTTCGTGATATTTTCTGCAGAAGTTGTCATATCCTGCTCTCTTTTCGCTCTAATTTATAAAGGATTTGTGGTAAATGCACACTCCTCCAGTTATTTCATCTGGTCCTTGTAGTGCTACAACATATGCACTATCTTCTACATTTTCACTTGTGCAGACACTCCCTATACTCCTTCACTATCCAAGATGGATTGGAATATTGTGTGGACCTCATTTTCCATTTCATCCACCTTCTGTTGCACTATTTTTTTCTCCTTCCCTTCTTGGCTAAGTGCCTCCTTTAGTGAGGTGTTTTTTTTCTATGCCAATTGTAAGGTTGTCGCATCGGGCCTTGCTCTGGACTGAATCTCCTATGCGATGCTCACTTGTAATTTGTATAGTGCTTTAGTTGGAATCTTGGGCAATGCCAAGTCCAACATCTCAATTTCCTTCGGGGGCCTCTGTTTTGTCTCCTCATCTATAAACAACATTTCAGGAGTAATCCATAATTTTACGCTCCCCTGCATCATGATATGCATTGTCTCTTCCATCGGTGCCCCTTCTTTAGCTGGCATTGCTGTCTTTTGTTGTTGCTTTTCTGCCCTGACCTTCAACTTCTCCAGTGTAGTTTTCACCTCTTGTGTTTTCTCCAAAATTGAAGCTTTGTGATTTTCAAAATTTTCCTACACCTATGACAATCGATCTTCCACTGTTGTGGCTATCAACTCCACATCGTCTATCGTCAATGATGTCACTATGGGTTTATTTAGGGCCTTGAACTTATTTCTGGAGCCTCTTGCTTTCTCTCTATTCTCTTCCTTTGGGCCTTTAATGGTCCATATGCTTCTGACGTTGGTGTATCCATGCCTGTATCCTTCCCTTCTCCTTCTTCCATTAATATTTCTTATGTCTCCATCTTCCTGTCTTCTGCGTGCACCTGTTCTATTGTTTCTCTTTTTGTCTTATCTATGTGTGATGGTCCCTATGTAGAGCTACATTGATATTTATTCTTTGTTCTGGTTTTCTTCTGTATGGGACTATTGCCCCCTTCTTGGCCCCGTCCCATATTTTTCTCTTTGCTTGCGTCATTTGTGCCTATTTGCTGCACAGGGACTGTTTTGTCTTGTGTCCTTATTTATGCTCCTGGAACCATCCTTGGGATTGTTGGCATTCTCCACTCCTCAAGCCATTCCTGGACCTCCATATGGATGTCCTACATTGTTATGTAGTACTTCAGCTGCATCCACTCATTGGTTGGATCCCTCTTTTCTTGTAGCCACATACTGTGGTGCGATGTCTAGAATTTCTCTATCTTCCCAAACTCCTGGACAGTCTCTGTGGGAATCCTCCATGTATCTATGACTCTATTTTGGATCTTTGTTAGGTATAGTGCGAATATGTCACTATTAATTTTTTTCTTCTTGGGATCAGTTCTACTGCAAATGAATGTGTAGCGCACTATGCCACATTTTTCTGTCCTTGGCAGGAATAGATTATATTTGGGTTCTTTCCACCCCATAAGTGCAATGAGGATGATTAACCATGAATAGTGGATCTCGGAGCCCCAGTCTTTTCCATCCTTGTAGTATTCAAGGAATGCGTTTAGTAGATAATGGACCTAGCTCATTGAGCTCCCCTTCACCCATTGCACCGGAATTGCTACTAATCCTACGGGTACTTATTCCTTTCTGCACTTTCACATTAATTTTCAACCCAACAGTCGTGTTGCAAATCACGTCGTAGGATCATTTATGTCACTAATCCTGATACCCCTATTACCCCTCTCTTCACCATACTTTTCCTTGATCTCATTTGAGATGGCCTTCACCTTAGTTTTGTCTTCTAGGTATTGTTCTTTCTTCTCCCCATTTGTGGGTAACCCTATAATTACTGCGATGAGATGGAAATTGATAGGAATTGGACTATCCATCCATAAGATGCCTCTTTTCACCCTTTCTAGAACCTTCTTTACAAATCCATTTATGTGTTTACCATGCCCAAAGTGTAGTATGTCTAGTAGGTTCTTTATGTCAGTGTTTTACAGTCCCAGGATCCATTGCGCATGCTCCAACAGTGGCGTGCCTGATGGGACATCTCCTCTTCTCTCCAGATAGCTCTGTGCTTCCAAATCCTAGAAATGTATGGTGTTAGAAACATAATGGTTGGAGTATTAGAGGCCATTGAACCCTTATACCATCTCTTCATCCGCCCCTACAGCTTCATGGATCTTTGACATTACCAAGTCTAGTTCTACCTATGTGAGTTGTATGCCCTATGCACTGCTTTCTACTCGCACCCTCTTTCTCACTTGTGGAGATGATACTCCTACTACTGGTGTGTCCTGGTGCCCTATTCTCTACTACTCTTTGGGTTCTAAGACCTGCTGCATTGAACCTGTGGTTTGTTCTTCTTACTAAGGCCCTTTCTGCCTGGATGCGTTAGATTCCATCTGTTCGACATACTCTTCCGAATAATCAGGATCCTGTGAAAGTTCCTGCTCCTCCTCCACATGCATTATGGTTGAATCATACTCTAGTGTGTGGATTTCTTCCACATACACCAATGTGGGCATCTTGTTTGTTCCATTTTGTGGAATCCAAGTGCTACTTCGTGTGTTTCATCCGATTATGCTCCAACTCTTGGTAGTGACATGGTGAGGAAATATGGACTGCATACTTCCAAATTGACAGAGGCTAGTGCCAATTCACACTATATCACTCTTCCACTGGGATATGCATTCTTCTCCTTAGAAAATAGCACAATGCATTTCTTTTGCCCCTTTTTCCGAATTTATAGTGGGACAAAGAAGTGACAATTGTGTTGCACTGATAGTTGTCACTTTTTCACTTTTTGTTGTGTTTCCTGCACATTGTTCCTTTCTACTCGTTAACTGATCTCATGTGCGTAGTTTTTTCCATCCTTGATTTTCTTGCAACGCATTGTTCTATTCTAGTAGTTTTATTCTATCAAAACCTTCCATGTGCATCGATCTGTTTTTTTTTATGACTTTTATTCTTTTTCTTCTTTTAATTTATTTTTCTCCTTTTATCTATTTTAACTTATAATAAATTACACTATGTACATATCTTCTTACTGCATTGTATCTCTCTAAGCACTAGGAGGTTGATTTTCCCTATACAGTTTCATTCGAATCCCATTGATCATTCCTCTTAGTTCTATGCCTTCCAAATCTTTCAACTGTATATATCCCCCATCTATGACAGTCTTCACTTTGTATGGTCCCAACCAATGTATTCTAAATTTCCCTGGATGCTAAAGAATTTTATTGTCATACACTAAGACTAGGTCTCCCACCTTGAAACTCTTACTCTTGATATGTCTTTCATGCCAATATTTATCTCTTTCTTTCATTACTTCTTGGTGGAATCCTAATAGGATCCTATATTCTTCCATCTCCATTAACTAACTTATCCTTTCTTTTACTACGCCTCATTATGTCATGTTGGTGATTGCTGCTACACGCAGGCTAGGTACCAAGAATTCCAATGGAGCCACTTCTTCTCTTGTCCATAAACCAACCTAAATGGTGTCTATCCTGTCAAATTTTTGCATGTAGTCCTGTATTCACATAATATTGTTGGTATCTTGAAATCCCAATCATCCTTGTTGACATTGCAGATATTTGTCAACACATTCTCTAGGATCTTATTAAATTATTCCATTGTTCCATTTGATTGAGGGTGATATGGTGTACTCTTTTGATTATAGATTTCAAACTCCTCATTCATAGTTGTAATACCCCTAGGCCGAACCCCAACTATAAATGTAAATGCAAATATTCTTAAGATGGTGAGATGTTTGATATCATTTTTGTATGCACCTTCCATGGTATACTACACAAATGTACTATGCACTAAAATGATGAAGTATGCACATTCCAGGATACCGTGCTCAGAAAACTTAAGTGAGGCGATTTTGCGGCTAGGGAGCCTTTGTTTATATATTTTGTTTTATAGGATGGTGAGCCAGTTATTATAAGCTAGGAGAATTATGTGTTTAATTAGGCCAGAGATCCTAGATGCTAAAGGCCAATGAGCCTATTTTTGTATATGTCTTATCAATAATATAATACATCAATGCATGTAGACCGACCACAATAAAAGAGTATGGGGGACTAAACTCCACTAGTTAGGGAAAGGCAAGGCTAAACGTTAAGGAAAAGGGTTAAGCTAGGGTGCTTAAGCCAAAAAGGAATATTATATTAATATTTCTTAAAGTATAAATTATTGATAATTATTTTATCCTAAGTTATAAGGATGGGGACAAGTGGTCCAAAGTGGTTCTCAACATGGAAAGTGTCAAGCTAGTAACATGCATACATATAGTTTGGACTTAGTTCATTTTGGGGGGGATTGGAGGATCATTCACTCACTCATTCAATTTTCCTTTTGTACCTATCTATACCCAAACCAATACCATATCCATACCTATACATGTACCTATACTTGGTTATCTTAGGAGCTAGACTGAAGAAGCAGGTTTCTAGGCCCATGGGATATTGAAGAGGCGAGTTGTCAGGCCCATGAGCAATTATCTCTAGGTGAGAGAATTGTTGGGAATTGGATTCCTGAAGGTGATAAACTACAACTACAAGGCTCTAAGACTTCCTGTCCAGCCTGTTGCTGAAGCTCAGAAAGGAAGTGGGGCAACCGAAGGACTTTTGAGCAGAGAAGGGGCACACTTCCTAGGGTGGGATAGGCATGTGGGGAATGAGGGACTGTACACTATTAGTTTGAGTTGGCACTTGTGACAGAGTATTTCCTATTGTCTGAGATACATCATCCCTGTTAGGAATCCCTTTACCTGGGTGGAGTTTAGTCCCAGCTTGGGGGTGACCCATTGCTGAGAGTGATGAGCAGTGTGGTCTAAGGCATGGAGGTTTTTGGAAGGTCTTCACACAATTGGTGATATTCTTACCAAGATAAGTGTCAATTGTGTGTTAAATTACATGTTGCATTATTGTGTGTTAAATTACATGTTGCATTATTATGTATGTGTTTATTTTTATGGTTTATTCATGTGTGTGTTGCATGTGTATTTTTATTATTATTATGTATGAACCTGTGCACTTGCAGAATGTATTTATCCATTTTAAGTTATATATATAAATTTCTGTAAGAGTTTTTCTATGTATATGTTTTAATTTTGTATATAGTTCGGAAAATGGTATGTGGCATATCCTAGTTGGATGTTGGGGATGTTACAATAGCCATGATAGTACTATTGATTAAATGAGTACCTTGGTCACTCATCAAAATCCTCGGGCATCAAAAAATAGTGATCACTTGATCAAACAGGAAGTGTGTTGTTGTCTCTACGCTGCAATCTTTTACTGGTGTTGCTTCTTCCCATCTCGCTAAGTACTCCATCACAATAATGATATGCCTTGCTCCTGATCTCTTTGCTAGTGGATTAATTGGTCCCACAAAGTCTATTTCCCATTTTTCAAATACTTGCAAGGTTAATTGTGGTGTTAGGGGAATCTCATCTCGTCTATTAGGTTTACCAACCCTCTGACATACATCACATCTCTGGAAGTAGTCCTTTTCATATCTATGAATGGTTGGCCACCATAGTCCTGTGCGCAATACCTTCTATGCGATATCTTTTCCTGTATAATGTCCTCCAACTATTCCCTTATGAGCCTCTACTAAAATCCTAGGCCTTTCATGTTCTAGGACACATCTTCTCAAAATGTTGTTTGCACCCATCTTGTATAGTTGTCCTACAATCAATTGATAGTATGCGGCTCTGACTACCATATTTTTCTTTTGTGCAATGTTGAATTCTTGTGGCAGAGTTCATGTACTCAAGTATTCAATGATGTCAGCAAAGTATTCATCAGCTACCTAGACTGAAAAATAACCGCACATCAGGGAAGTTATCCTCTAAATTTGTAGGTCCCTCTCTATTAGTGATCGTTGATAGGTTATCAAGTCCCACATTCAACTTCCCTGGTTTGAATATCACTTCAAAGTCAAATTCCCAAAATAATAGTAAAAATATACATATTCTCCCCCCCAACACTGGCTTGTTGACTAGTTATTTGAGGGCATAATGATCCGTGAACATTTTAAAGTGTTTCCCAAGTAGATAGTGTTTGAACTTCTGCAGTGCATATACCATTTCTAGGCCTTCTCTTTCTATAGTATTATAGTTCTTCTATGACTAATAGTTTTATTCTTACAAATGTTGTAGGATGTTCTAAATATCCTACTCTTGGTTGTGCCAGAATAGCTCCAAGTGATATGGATGATGCATCTACATGCACATGAAATTCCTTCTCCCAATCTAGAATTACTAGTATATGTGTTGTTACTATCTTCTCTTTCAAGGTGTCCAACCCTTGTTGACAATCCTCAGTCCAATTGAATTTAGTATATTTCTTCAATAGTTTCTCCATCGACGCATTGATCCGTGCATATCCTTTTATGAATTTCCTGTAGTATCTTTTGTGGCCCAATGTTTCTTTCAATTGGCACACTGATTTCGGTGGTGGTGAATTAACAATTACTGCAATCTTGACAGGATCTAATAGGAAACCTTGTTTTCACACTATGTGTCCCAATAGTATTCCTAAAGGTTTCCCAAAGATGAACTTATTGATATTTAATGATATCTGACATTTTCTACATCTTTCCAACATTATCCTTAACACCTCTATATGGTCCTTCAATAGATTGTATAATGTCCAATCATCCAGGTATACTTCTAGAAACTGATGGATGAATTCTTTGAAGGCATATATGACTACGCTTGAGAATATATTTGGTGCATTATTCAACCCAAAAGGAATGAATGTGTATTGGTAGGATCCCCATTCTATGTATAAAGTGGTCTTGTACCTATCTTCAGGAGCTATCTTGATTTGATGGTAGCCTGAGAATTCATCTGTGAATGAGTATGCTTCTTGGCCTCCCACATTCTCTAATACCTCATATGTGAAAGGGTTGGGAAAAGGGTCATTTAGGAAAGCATCATTCAATTTTCTGAGATCTACACAAATCCTTATCCCTCCTTGTTTCTTTTCCTTCACTACCATAGGGCTTATCCATTCAGACTCCTCCACTAGTTCTATGATACCAGCTTCTAACATTTTGTCAATTTCTGCTTTGACCTTCTGTTTATAAATCATATTTAGTCTATAAGGTCTCTATCTAACAGATCTAGCCTCAGGTTTGAGAGGTATCTTCATCTCTCATATCTCTCATACTTTTCATTTCACCTTTGTAAAGGTTGTTGGGAACATGTCAATGTATTCACGTAGTAACTCTGTTATTTTTTCTACTCTTTGTTCATTTTAGTAGTCTCCATTACTAACCATTTTGGGATTATCATTTGTCCCAATATTTAATTTCTTCACCTTGATTTGCAAAACAAATACTTCTGATTCTAGATATGGGCCTTCCACCTCTCTTTCTCCTTTAATTTCTGTAATTTGGATATTGCATGGGTCATCTTCAACCAGTGCTTCTTCTTGCACATGATAGCATGAAAATAGTTCTTTCATTGTTTTTCTATTTTGTTGTTGGTATTCTACTATGAGTTCCACCTATGGTTCCTGTATAAATATTACCTCTCTTATATTATTGAGCGCTAAATATATGTTTGGGTTCTTATGCTCAAATGAGAAAGTTACCAAAAAATTCTTCTGCAATGCTATCCATTCTGCAGTGCCTCTACGTAGTTCGTGGTCTACATACCAGTTTTATGGAATTCCTTGTAATGTATGAATAAATTTATGAGGCCATTATTCTAGTGGTGTCATTATCCACAGTGTTTTGCACTTCTCCAAATTTTTTAGTGGTGACCACTGTCCATCATATCTCGACATCACTTTTCTCTTCTACTCTGCATCGAATGTAATGCACAGTAGTCATTTTCATTGATACCAGTCCTCAACTATGTATTTATGCACACTCTACCATATTGAAGGTGTTTCCTTGAGTGTTATGTCCAGGGATAATAGTCTCTGATTTTCCAACACTTCATATTTGTATCTTGTTATTAATTCTTCTAAATTGTTAATGCCATAGAAACTGGGAGGTTCTCTAATTTCTGTACCCACCCATCGTATTGCATGGTCTATTCTTGTGTGCCAATTCTCCAACCTTCTATCTGAGTGTGAAGCACATGATATGATACTTCTCCAATTGAGTGCCCCATCTGCAGTTGGATTCAAATAATCTTGTTCACGTGTGGTGGTTCTGTATAACTGGTTGATTTCCTCCAGGTCTAAGAAAGTGGGTTCTACAATCCTTTATCCTTTTGATGGGTATAGTGGTGCCATGACTCTGTATTCTCCTGAATCAAATTCCATATTCCTTATCTTTAAATTGATTATGGCCTAGTTTTCAAACTCCCAATCCAAGACAAATAATGTTGGATAAGGTGTTGTGCCATCCACTATTTCTATCACTTCAAAATCAGCTTTAGTAGTCACTCCATCCAGATCTAATGTCACACCCTTTAGCCTTCCAATTGGAAGAACTCTGTGTTGATTTTCTAGTTTCAATTTGGCAGGTGAGTAGCCTAATTTTGGCTCCCCCATACATTTCCATGTATTCTTGGGTAACACATTTACTTCGAAGCCTAAGTCTAGTATAATATCCCCCATGTTAAAATATCCAATGTTGGCATTCAGTTTGAATTCTCTATTTGTCCTCCTCCTCGTATACAAGTGATTAACTGTTTTCTGCTCTAGCTTTCCATCTACATTTGTGTTACATATTTCTAACATATTTTGTAATACATTAATATATGATGGATCATTTAGTAGTTTAACACAATATTTTAGAAAATCCTTTATTGTACTTACTTGTCCGAAAGGTTGTACTTCATGGGTGTGGTCCAGTGATGAAGGAATTTAGTACATTAGTACATTTTGAGTGTGTTTTGTGGTTGACGTTGATATAATAAATTGCTTGAGGAACTCTTGTCTTGCCTCTTTGAATATTCATATTTATTTCCGCGAATCGAATTGTTTTAGTGGTTCAATATTCTTCTTCACCCATTGGTGTTCTACTGGATCCTGTCATACTACGTCATCTCCCATCTTATCTCCTCCGCATGTAAATATGTTGATATTTCTTCCATAATCCACCGCTTCTATAGAAATCCATTGAACATTCTAATTGTTCTAATTTCTCTTTTCCTAGATCTTCCCTAATAGTGTCAGACAGTCTTCCGTGTCATGATCTGATGTGTGAAAATACATACATGTTGCAGGTGGATGTGGGAATTCTCTTGCATAGTGTCCTAGTCATGTTGGAAGTTATGACATCCCATCTGTCATTTGCTTCTTCCAAATATTCCTTGACCTCATCCTCCACCTCTATATCCAACTCAATCTCCATGTAGTGTGTTGTAATGAGGTCCCTGATTATACTGCGCAAGATTATACTGTAGTTGCACGGTATTGTACTGCAACCGCACAATGTTATATTTCTATTTCACAGTGTTATATTGTTGTTGCATAGTGTTATATGGGGTTGGTACTTGGCTAAAATGTGGTGCAACTTTCGCTATGATCATTTCTTCCTGCCCCCTATAGGTGTCTGATGTTCTTTCCCTCATAAGATCCATTATCCTATAATCTTTGTCATCATGACCCACTGATTTGAAAAATTTGTAGTATGAACTCTTAGGCACTGTGTGGTATTTTCATATCATTGGAAAATGATATGGATCATGCCCCTGTGTCTTACAGATCTAACATTATAGTCCTCCTAATGGAAAAGGGTTTGGGAGTCCTGTTTCCATGTACTGCACGAAATTTGGGAATTAATTCTTGTGGTGTCCTTCTGTCCTACATGTGGTACACCAAACAAAGTATATTTTATCCTTTCCCCTATTATGGTTCAGTTGAAATGTTAAATTCTTCAGATCCTCTTTCATCTCCTGTGTTGTTGGATCTTTTTTTTTATATTGGTTCTCTTCTAGTTATAATGCTCCCTAAAAATCCTCTACCTGAGTTTGAAACTTCTATTGTCTCAAAGGGTATTTCAAGTGTGGTAGCAGGGAATTTAAAAATATATGTCTATGTTGCATATATTTCATGACATACTTCATATTTCCCTTCAATCGTTTGAATCTCTGGTCAATCTCCCACACAGATTCTCTCGCTTTCTTTTTGATCTCTATCATCTCATTCATGTAGTGATCCTCTGGGATAGGCTTATGGAATTCATTTATCATCAAATTTTTTATATCCACAATCATTCTGGTTGTTCCTGGTGGAATGTTTGTAGCTAAGCTCATGTACGAATCCAATCCACAGTCTCTTAGTGTGATAGCTAACTGCGCAACTTTTGTATCCTCATTTGTGATATGTTTTTCTTCCCAGAGATTCTCACAGATGAACAAGTTCTTGTCAGGTTCGTCATATGCTTCTCCTTTAAAATATGGTAACCTTATGGTGGAATCATGTCCTTCCATCCTGAATGATGAAATACTGCCTCTGCACAATGTAGATACTTGAATACCAATTTCTATGTTGGCTCCTCCAGTTTCTACTCCTTGACTAGATGTACTTCCTTTTGTCTTCCTTCCCCTGAAATTTAGTTTTCTAAATGGTGGTGTTATTATTGGTGTATTAGTTTCACATGGGATTATGGGTTCCACACTCACACTGACATGGATGGGAGTTATTCCTTTGGTTCCTACCCTTGGAACGCCTGTCTTCCTTTCATATGTTGCCTGCAGGATTTCCTCAATCTGTTCCACAACATGAAGATCCTCTACCTCTTGTTCATCACTTTCCAAACCCTCTCTCTCAACTATGGATTTATTTTTATTATTCATGTTATATCGGTATGGGGCTCCACTACACATATTTCTAGTTGTTTCCATTATCTTCTTTATTTGATCTTCCCCCATCATGATTGGGTCCATGGCCTCTTTATTTCCCTTCTCCATTTCTCCCTCCATCCTTCTAGCTCTAGTCAGTGCTTCTCCTTGTTGGCCCTTGGTTATGGAAGAAAGAAAATATTACAGAAGAAAAGGTGAAATGATAACTGCGTAGAAGAAACAATGACTAATACTGGGTCTCAGTGAGCAAAAGATCAGAAAAGACAGAGAGAAGTAAGAGAAAGAAATCCATTGGATGAGGAGTTTGTGGATGATAGATCATAAAGGAAGACAGATCATGGAAAACTTAGCAAGAGAAAAAATCCACCAGTAGATACTTTGGAGAACCTCACAGGAAGGAAGGAAGGATAGGTTGGCGAAGCCCTAAAAACATTGGTCAAGTTGACCTAGGGTTTTAGACATCTAGGGTTTTGAAACCTAGGCTCCAGGCTAAGGCTGTCATTGAGCTATTGTAATGTATAAATAAATATCAAGAGGAATGGATATGGGTTCAGGTATGTAATGATGAGTGATTATTGTTATTGATGAGAGAGAAGTATTGTGTGGAGAGAGAAGTCTATGTTGTAAGATATTCAACTAGGTGCGAAGATCAACCCTGCAGCTGGGTGCGCAACGAAGGGATATAGAGAGAAGATATAAGGAGAGAGATCTGCAAGCTAAGAGCATAGATATAACTGTAATATTTCACCTAATATATTATAAAGCACAATTTTGTGGATGTATCCCTAGGGAGAGTGTGAACCACATATATCTTGTTGTTGTGTGTGATTAGTGTTGTGTTCTTGGCTCTGTTACTCTAATGATGCATTAGTATGTTAGATCTGATATATAATTGTGTGATGTGGGTTTATGTTTGGAAAGAATAATCTGATCTCCATGCGTGGTTTCCTTCGCTCTTCCGATCTCACGAGTTTGTGGATGATAGATCATAAAGGAAGACAGATCATGGAAAACTTAGCAAGAGAAAAAATCCACCAGTAGATACTTTGGAGAACCTCACAGGAAGGAAGGAAGGATAGGTTGGCGAAGCCCTAAAAACATTGGTCAAGTTGACCTAGGGTTTTAGACATCTAGGGTTTTGAAACCTAGGCTCCAGGCTAAGGCTGTCATTGAGCTATTGTAATGTATAAATAAATATCAAGAGGAATGGATATGGGTTCAGGTATGTAATGATGAGTGATTATTGTTATTGATGAGAGAGAAGTATTGTGTGGAGAGAGAAGTCTATGTTGTAAGATATTCAACTAGGTGCGAAGATCAACCCTGCAGCTGGGTGCGCAACGAAGGGATATAGAGAGAAGATATAAGGAGAGAGATCTGCAAGCTAAGAGCATAGATATAACTGTAATATTTCACCTAATATATTATAAAGCACAATTTTGTGGATGTATCCCTAGGGAGAGTGTGAACCACATATATCTTGTTGTTGTGTGTGATTAGTGTTGTGTTCTTGGCTCTGTTACTCTAATGATGCATTAGTATGTTAGATCTGATATATAATTGTGTGATGTGGGTTTATGTTTGGAAAGAATAATCTGATCTCCATGCGTGGTTTCCTTGATTCCACTTGCATTTTCTCTGGTTGTAGACACCTGTGTCCTGCAACCCCCTATTGCTACTTCGGGTAAGACTGCATATTTTTCGTAGAAGAACAAGAGAAGGACTTTGTAGAAGCTCAAAATGACAACCCTAATATTAGCACAGAAGACTGGTTGGGAAGGTATATCTTTACTGATATACACGAGATTTTATTTGGAGGGATTCATAAGGAGCTATATGAGTGGCTGGCCATATTAGCAGATACCTAGCTTGAGATCAGATCTAGACCACATGTGGTTTGGACGTTGGTGTTGATCAAGAAGGTAAAGAGATTTGATAACGTCGTGTCAAGAGTAGTAGATCATTGGTTCAATAGTACCATTGGAGGGTATATCATAGATTTTTCTATCGATAGGGTAGAATCATATAGCCAAGCAGAGAGACATTTGTTTAAGGGACCAAGAGGAAAATTTTTATGCTTCTTCAAGTTGAAGATCAATATTCTACCGCATGAGAAGAACATCTTGAAAACACAGTAGTTGGTCAGATTGAAAATGATAATGTTCAACAATTCAGATAGCGACAATGACACAAAGATCGAACACACGCACAGTGGAAGGATCTTCAGAGAAGTTCCTCTCGCGAACTTGTTTGAACAAGATCAAAAACCTCCTCTATAGGAAGAAGGGTTCTATAGTGGAGAAGAAGAAGAAGAAGAGAAGACTGAAGAACCTCACCGAACAATCAGAGTCTGCTAGGGTAGAAGAAGAGAAGACTGAAGAACCTCACCGAGAAGAGTCTGAAACTTCAGGGACTATGCAGACTATTGAAGTAAGTACTATTACTCCTCTGACTGTTTCAACAACATTAAGTAACCAAAGTAACCTAAGTTATTAGAGAATTCAGAGAACTAGTACAAGTGGTTCAGTGCATACTCAGTCATGGAACCTAAGAAGATATATGACATATGATATAAGGTTACCCAGCTTTAGAGGAGATGGATCTGAAGATCCTGATCAACATTGGTTTCTATGTGAAGCTGTATGGAGTATTAAGAATGTCACCAACAAAGCTATTACATGAGCTCAATTTAGTACTACCCTGAGAGATTGTGCACTGAGCTAGTACATGAAATTTGTCCAAGGAATTGCACAGCCTAAACCACTGAATGAGATAAAAAATGCATTGGTTGAAGAATTCAATAAACCCAAGTCGGTGTCACAATGCATTATAGAGTTGAAATAAATCAAGAAGAGAATAGCTAAACCTTTTTGGGAGTTTGATCAGAGGTTTAAAACGTTAACGAGTCGAATGAATTTTCAGATCCTAGATGAGTAGAACAAGGAATGGTTCATTGTTGCCCTTTTACCACACATCAGAGTCCCTCTGATGCAACAGAAGATCGCTTCGCAATATGTGGCACTGGAGATTTCTATGAAGCTATAATCAGCCCATATGGGAGAATCCAACTTAGGTATGAGTCAAATTTTGAGTCAGCTAACTAGATTATCACGACAAGTTGAAGATATGAAAAAATACAAGGGAAAATATAAAAGGGAATACTTCTGGTGAATTAGGTGCAAATTAAAAGGCCATGATAAGGAGAACTTCCCCCTATTTCATGAATACTTGGCTTCTGGAGCTTTGAGCCCTTTGAAGAAAGTTACCCTACCTTGGTGCGAGGTATGTAGAAATAGACATCACCTTGGTGAATGTTATTACATGAAAAAATATGTTCATATACCCACAAATTTGTATTGCACGTTCTATAAGTCGGTAGGGCATGATCATAGGGATTGTAAGGCCTATTACCTCATGCATGAAAGTTCAAGGGATATATACAAAATTCAAGGAGAAGTACAGAAAGAAGTGAACACTACGCATTATAATTCCCCTGTAAGAGGAAACTTCAACCCTCATGGTGGATTCAGAGGAAGAGGATGAGGAGGAGGTATGGGTAGAGGTAAAGGTCAGATCATTTGTTATAACTATGCACAAATAGGTCATTTGGCAAGGGACTGTCAAAACCCTTGTACCACTTGAAGTTACTGCAATTCATTTTAACATGTCATAGAAGATTTTCCTATGTTTCTAGCCAAACTTCAGGAAAGATGAGGAGGAAACCAACAAGTACAAATAATCATAGTAGAACCTCACGGAGAAAATACCAGAGTCATTGTTATCACTAGAGGAGGAAATGTTACAGGAGAAGACATGGTGACTCCAGGGAAGAATACAGAAAAATCAAGAGTTAGGAAAGCTGCAAAGAAGACACAAGAGTTTGATCCAAAGAGAGAGAAGAAGACATTGAAGAGGCACTAAAAGAGTTTATAAGAGACCAGGCTTCTTCATCAAAGGCACAACGAGAAGTAAGAGAATGTGGAATTCCCCTGGCCTTTGATCAGTCAGCTTCACCTGGAGAAGGAAAAAAGGTAAGCAGACTCATGGAATTATTATACACTTGCATTAATTTGATAAAGGATGAGAGCATTGTACAAGAACTAGAAAACTTGATCAGACAGTATGATCTATGAAAGATAGATCCCTTGCTAAATAGAGTAGTACACCAAGTCTCTAAAAAGAGAAGGACAAATAAGGAGCTACACATGAATGCTCAGATCAGGGATTATGATATAGATTATTTGGTCCTCCACTTAGGGTTAGAGGTCAATTTCATGATGAAGAAGACCTGGGAACTGATGGGAAAACCTAAGTTGATCTATTCCCCTATCAAGCTTAGGATGGCCAATCAACAAGCCATAAGCCCCTTCAGAATACTGGAACATGTCCCTGTGGACATTGATGGGGTCAAAACATTTGTGGAATTCGAGGTGATTGATATGGTTGATTATAGTTGTCCTTATTGTTATTGGACTAATCGGTAAGTGCTGACACTAATATATCTCCCTAGATCCACCTGGATCTAGAACAAAACAGGACATGACATGACTCTTCTCTAAGTTTTGACCATTGAATTAGCTAGTAGGAAGGAACAAGTAACATACCTTAGTATCGCTTCCTAGGGCCTCTGTTGCTCCCACTTCACTTCGGTGCTCTTGTGAGGTCAAGACCAAGACAACACAAACCAACCAAAGTGAATATAGCAAAGTATATTCAACTGTCAACTTATGTGTATGATCAAGGAATTACACAATAAAGTGAGAATGACTTTATGGGAAAGGGACATGCCACTGTATCATATTAATAGAAAGTAGAAGATTACAACTTGATTGCCTTGATGTCGCTCTTGGCTCCAACAAACACACTTGCTCAATCCTTGTATGAAGAAAATTAAATCTTCTTGATAGACTTGCTAGAGTCTCCAAGCTCCTATTCAAGCTAAGTCCTTCACACAATTCTTTCACCAATTCTCCAATGAATCTTGCTTAACCTTTTCCATAAGAATTCCATCAATATATAGGAGAGAATGAGATGGTTACTTGGATAAGAATGATCCCACAATATTAGGGAATCCAGTACAAGGATAACCATTCGAATGCCAACCCATTATTCTAGAAGATTCCCTTCTAGAACCATCGAGAATTCACCTTTTTCCAAGCTTTAGAGAAGGTTCGCACCTTAGCTATGTAGCACAATGTGAGAAGTTCGCACCCTAGCTTAAGGAAGCCTACAGGAATGAGTCATTCTCGCACCCTGGTATATTAGCAACCTGTGAACTCTCTTCAAAAGTATGTTTTCTGGGAAGAGATGAATGTGAATTTTCTTAGGAGAAAGTTATTATGAGGAGCCTGAGTACACCATCATCAATACACCATCATGATGACCAAAATCATGGGTAACAGAATTCCCCCCAAAGCATGAGGTCAAAACCAGTGACAACCAAAAGACTTTGTAAGTTGCATGCGTGTGTCGGAAACTAGGAGCACACCTAATCAGAAACCTGCAAACAACGAAGCATCTGCAGAATATCATATATATTAATTCTGAGGTAGGCATTCCCATACTCACATCATAGATGAATGACATTGTAGATATAGGTCATGGCCACTAATCATACACTGTGGATCCATGCCATCAAAATATAGCATAGCCACCAAGAATACACTGTGGATCTATGCGAGAAAATTCAAATTAAGATGACATAGCCATGAGACATACAAAGTGGATCTATGTGTCACAAATTATACATACTCCATCGCAACCTGGATAAAGAGATGACATCTAAGGTCTTCAATCTCATCACCCAAAAGTACGAATCTAACCATGTGATTACATGTGTTGAAGTCAAACATGGCAGAAACCACTTGATTACCGATCATTGATGAAACCGTTAACAAGTGCGAGGGAAATCACCATTGATGTCAATGACTCCCAAGGTACTCTAGTACAATCCATCGAGTGAGAATGAATGAGTTGAAGTCGAAAATTCGATGGAATCTTTCGATCAGGGGTCAATGATGTAAACCCACTGTCAAAAGCGAGGAAACCTGCCATTGAGGCATGCAAGTCCTAAGGTACCAAATAATTTCTAAGTCTTATTTCCAGATAATTAGCTGAAGTCGACGGAACAAAACTCATCACAGGAGGGCATTGATGTATCCCCCATCAATGACATGAAATAAGTAACAGATTTTGAAGGTGAAGTAGAGTATTATGTAAATTGAACTGGACACAAGGAAGGCCGACACAAAGAGAATAGACAACTGTAGATGGCCAACTCAATAGACGTTTCATATGAAATTCTCTTGAACATATGAATGACACGACCAATGATTTGGCATCATTGACTCAAAGACGACATAGGGTATGAACTTGTAGCAAATCGAATGAGAGACAAATGTGTTTCCCAAACCGGCTTCAAATATAATGAATAGGAGGTGTCATGTTCAAGAGTGACTCTTGCTGCTAATCAATATGAAGATGAAAACATATCCCTTTCCCAAATTTTCCCCCACCATTTTTGGTGAGTACCTTTTTATTTTTACGCAAGCTTGAGGAGGATAACATATGCTTGTTGATATAAGCTTATCCTTCGGATAATTCCTTTGGAGTAAGTTTAACGAACCCTAGGAAGGAGTGGTTCAGTCCCATTACAGGTCTGTCATTGTTTTTTTAACGAGTCCAGAGATAGAAAAATCGAAGGTTTTTCATGATTATAGAGTCTGGAAAAACACTTAAAAGAGAATTCTCTCAGTTCCTTTTTCGTAAAATAGTTTTATGAGACCGAAAAAGAGATAAATTATCGCCCACTAGAAATTTTCTTCAAATACTTTATCGAGCGTTAAAATAGCAAGGTCGCTTGGCTATCTTTTCATGTTTAGAGAGTCTGAAAAGATCTTAAAGAGGACTCCAGGGAGGTTCCTTTTTCGTATAACCTTGTTGAGACCAAAAAAGTGATAAAAGTATGCTCGATCATGTTCTCATGTATTTTCGAGCATGAGAACAGACAATGACCAAGCTCGAGGTTTTGTGCAAAAAACCATGAAAAACAATCAAAACATGTGATGAAAAAGAAAAAATATGTCTGCATCCCTGTATATGAACATCGAAGTCATTACACCTGCAAAAGTTACACTCAAAAGGGCATTAGGGATTAGGTATTAATCAATAAATAATTATAAAAAATTCAATAACATGGTAAAAGTAAATATAAAGAAGTAAAACTCTTTTTACCATATCATTTTCACTTTTCCACTATTTGAGCCCAAAGACCCCTCTTTTACCCTCAAAATTCGACGTCAGATTGCAAGATTTACGAGCATCCATTCGACGAGCCATCAATGACAGTGAGGTAGGATCTTTGTCCTCTACTCTTTCATGGTTTAAATTTTCATTTTCATTGGTTAAAACACATTTTTTGAGTTTGTTTTGTGAGCCATTCTTGCACTCAGCCATTCTCGCAGGTGGGCTACACAGGACCTGCGAGAATGGGTCATTCTCATAGGTGAGCCCACAACAGCCTACGAGGTTCCTGCACTATGCCTAAAGGGCACCCGCAAGAACAACAAAGCATAATTTTTTTTTTGGAGTTTTGGTCAATGAAAGAAAACCAATTTGTGAGTAGAGTTATTAATCTTCTTTTTGTGCTTCTTATGCAGGTATTTGGCCATCAAAATGGTTCTTGAATGGCGTGGAAGGGATCACGAAGAAGATAATGCCATTGTTGGAAATCATCTGCCCACTATTGCCACTTTGAGAAACTATGGTCTTCTAAAGTACTTTCGTATCCCTGGCATGAGGGCCCAAATCAGGTTATTAGAGTACCCTGTGCATATGTGGGATCCCGATTTGGGATCCTGATTAGCAAGTATTCCAAGTAGGGGTCCACACACTGTCCTTAGATATTGAGGACGTTTACTTCTTGACTGGACTATCACGACGTGGGTACCACGTGAGCCTGACTGGTAGCAGAGGTGGTGGGATGCCCATGAGTGAGTACTGTTGCTTACATTATGTTCCTGAGGTAGAGACGAAGAAAGGGAAAGTAGCCATTTGGGGAGTGCGGGATTTGACACTCCGCACCATTTTGTTCACCATTTCACATATGGTCGGGAGCTTTTCTACTCACATGGTGCTCCAGAGTTACTTTCAGTATGCTATAGAGTGTATTGAACCTCAGGTTTTTAACTGGATAGATGTAGTGCTTCGTAGCATGAAAAGGCAGTTGACCAAATGCAGACAAGGCAACCTGAAGCAATTTAGGTATGGATATTTTTTGGTGTCCTTCTTTCTCGAGAGGGTTCCATTACTAAGGCTGTAGGTGGAGTGGAATTTACTGGCTCCTAGGGATCCAAGAATGCTGAGATGGTGTCAGCTCATGGCACGACATGTAGATGGACCAATAATCAAGTATGATGATACCTTCTTCGACTGCATGCGACCACATATGTTGATGGTTGATGATTATGCTTATATCGGGTTGGATTTCCGAGGAGATCTGAACTTAGTCCTGCCGGAGGATACTCAGTGGGGGGAACTTGGTAAGAAGTACACAATTTTTATTTTTAAATGTTTTTGTGAATTTCATCATATGCAAATGTTTTTTTTTTTTTTATATGTGTTCGTCCAAAGACTAAATACAAAATTCTTTTTTTTTTATGACACAGATGTGGGACCTTATCGACCTCCTGGTACTTCTCCCATTCAGCGGCGAGGAGAGGTGGCGCCAGTGCCACAATGGGACGCCGAGGACTATCAAGTAGTGGAACAAAACCTAGAGGGTTTGACAACAGATATTCCAAATATGCCTCTTGGAGAGGTTCCATGACGTTATCAGCATCACACAGTAGGAGTGTTAGATTCCATAGGATGAATGCTTCTTAGGGTTGCTTGGGCAGTCGTATGTTACCATGAACGTCATCCATGACGTCATTTTGTAGAAGTTATGAGCTTCGGATTTTGACATTTTTGTCTTCGGACATAACGTTTTGTAAAAAAATCATTTGATCATTATATATACAGACGACTTCTACCAGTTCATCTTGTGTTGTGTGAAAATTGATGTGATTAATTTATAAATGATCCAAAAGTCTATCTAATATATAGTTAGCCAATGCATCAGTTAATGTATTTAGACATATAGGAATACGTTGATATTCAATATAATCAAAATAATGTTCCAAGAGGCGAATTCACAAATGCACCCATAACAAAGTAGGACTTCGAATAGTATAGACATTACTTAACTGTATTACTACAAGTTGTGAATCGAGTCGCACAACCAAATGAAGAATTCTTAGCAAGATAGCATCAATCAACAATTCGATAATGGTGCTATACTTTGCAATATTGTTGGTCACACGGTCGAGACACACACCTCGTAAGGAGACAAGTTCATTTGTAGGGGCATAAATTTCCCATGCAGTGGAAGCAAGGTTCTGAGTACTACGACTAGCGCCATCAGCGAAGCCAATATAGGGTAGTGAAGACTCCGACATCTAGAAATCAAACACAATGTCACATAAGGGCAGATACCAGATAACGACAAAAGAAAGCTATAGTAACACACAATAAGTATGATACAATAAAAATACAAGTACTCGTGCACAGATGATTTTATGCATAGTACTTCTTCAAGTACAACCCATTCCTGGGTTCAATCAAAGGGATACCATCGTAATCTACTAACTCATAAGCTCCTTTTGCCAAAAATCGTCGAACGATATAAGGACCTCGCCACATGGCTTCAAATTTTATAGCTCCTAGCATATCTCGATCTTGTTCATAGAGGAGAACGAGATCTCCTTCGGAGAAAATGCGAGGCTTGACATGTTTGTCGTATTGGGCCTTGACACGTTTTTTCTGAGCTTTTATGACTAGGGTAGCATCGTGTCGAGTTTTTTCTAATTGCATAAGATAAAATAGACGTTCTTCCTCAACAAAAGTGTTTGGTAGGAGTTCAACAACTAGTTTTAAAGAGGGTATCTCACATTCAATCGAGAGAATGGCTTCCAAACCATAGACTAACCGGAAAGGTGTAAACCTAGTAGCGGACTTGATGGATGTCCAGTAAGCCCACAATGCCAAAAACAACATTGTGTGCTGTGAATCCCTATCATTCGTCGGAGAATAATTCTGAGAACAATGTTAATTGCTTCAACTTGGCCATTAGCTTGTGGGTAATAGGGCGTTGAGATTTCATGGAGAAGACCCAACTTTTCAGTAAGTTCAGACATCATGAAGTTTCTAAAATGGCTACCGTGATCAGTGGCAATATCTTGGTGAACACAAAAACGAGCTATGCCATGATTACATATGAATAATGTTGCGGTCTTTCCAGTGTTGTCAAATGTCGGCATCACCTTGGCCCATTTCGTAAAATAACTGACAGCTACAATAATGTATCCATGCCCCCCGGCTGAGTGAGGGTGACATGTCATGAAATCGATGCCCCATTTCACAAAGGGACCAAATAAGACCACAGGGTGAAGAGGAGAGAGGTGTGACTGTATCTTGTTATTATAAGTCTGGCAAACATGGAATTTTTGAATGACGATTATGCAGTCGTTAAATAAAGGAGGCCAAAAATACCCTGCTCATAAGATCTTCTGGGCAGTAGCATACCCATACATATGACCACCATAGGCTCCAAAATGGTAGTCACTCAGAGATTTCTCGGCTTCATCGAACGTTAGACAACATAAAAAAATAGAGTCAATCCCCCGACTATAAAGAATATCCCCGAGGATAATATATTGATGGGCTTGATAGAGTATGCGACGTCAGTCAGTACTAGACAAAGTTGGCCAAAAAGTCTGGGTTTGGAGATATATAATGATATCACCATACCAAAGATCATCAGTGCTGATAAGGAAAAGAGATTCATCGGGTAATGAATCAGTTACTACATTTTCCATTTCAGAATAGGGAAAGTCGCATATCAACTCAGCAAACACTAAGGACTTCTTAGACTTGGCGCATTCGAATTCCAAGTCAAACTCCTGGAGTATCACAATCCATTTGGAGTATTTTCCCCCTAGCACTTGACGTGTAAATATGTGTTGCATAGGGTTGCAGTGGGAAATCACTATAATCTTGCGCGAGAGGATATAGTGTCGGAAGTGTTGGAAGGCTTGGACGGAAGATAAGGCCAGTTTTTCGACATGTAAATACTTGATTTCAGTAGGTGTTAGACTTTGAATCAAGTAGTATATAACATGTTTGTTGTTAGCATCATCCACTTGGATGAGAACCATACAAATGGTGTAATCCGAGGCAGCAAGGTAGAGAAAATAATCATGACTATAATCGGGGGGGAAGAAAAGCAGAGCATGCATTAGGGACAATTTCAAAGCTTCAAAAGCATTGTTGGTGATGGTATCCTAGATGAACTCTGACCCCTTTTTAAATCCATGAGTTATCTCGGCATAATTTGGGATAAAACGATGAAGAAAATTTTCTTTCCCCTGCAAACTTTGTAACTGGATAAGAGTAGAAGGAGGAGGGAGATTAAGGATCACCTCAACCTTTAAAGGATCCACCCGGATCCCTTGACGTGAAATGATAAAACCTAGAAGTCAGACGGATTCTACGCAGAAAACACACTTATGAGGATTCAATGTATACGGTAGAAACGACAGCAGATGAAAAATGGCTCAGAGGTGGGTTGGATGATCGACTCGGTGCATTGAGTGAGTGGGTAAATCATCCAGATATGGTTGGATGATGTGCTTGATATCATGGAAAGCATAAGACATAGCACGTTGAAAAGTTGTGCCAGCGTTCTTGAGACCAAAAGGGAGTTTTCGATAGGAAAAAGTACCCCAAGGACAAATAAAAGCGGTCTTTCGTTGATCCTAGGGAACAATGTTGATTTGATTATACCTAGAGAAACCATCCATCGGAGAGAAGATTTCACTTCCAGCGCAATCGTCGACAATCTGATCGACGAAGGGGGTAGGAAAGTTGTCTTTGGGACAAGCTTTGTTGATATCCCTATAATCAATGCATACATGAATTGTGCCTTGTTTCTTATCGATCGGGACAAGATTGGAAACCCAATTTGTGAGAGCCACTGGATAAATAAATCCAGCATTAAGAAGTTTCTTGACTTTGAGTTTGATAACGGTCGCTTTACGTGGGTGAACTGGACGAAGGTGTTGCCGAATGGGTTTAGCATCGAGGTATGTCTTGATCTCATGTATCACAATCTCAGGGTCAATACCCAACATTTCTTCGTAGCTCTAGGCGAAGATGTCATGAAACTCTTTGAAAAGGGATGTGTAGGTGACAATTTCATCAGAAGAACATGAAGCTCTGATATGGACATTTTTGACAATCCCAGGTTTGACGGATATGTCGAGGGGAATAGTGGGCGAGATATTGCTTAAGTTCCCTTCAAAAACACATCGTGTGCAGACTTAGGAATGGTTGAGATGACGACAATGGTTGACGGGGTCAAGATCCATTGGTAGTTCTTAAGGGTATGTTGCTCTAGAAAGAGGATGGAACGATGGTGTCTTCCATGACATACATAATCATTTCATCGGTGGGAAAAACAACGCGGAAAGGATCTGGAGATAACTCACCAAAATACAGGGTAGAAGGGGTTGCCAATTGAATGGCCTGATAGGCAGATTTGACTGGACTTAATGACATTTCGTTGCCGTAACGAAGATGATCTCCAGGGTCAGTTAGTATCCAAGGGTCGTGAGACACAGGAAGTTTGTGAATCAAGGTGGAGATCATGTTAATTGAAGCAAAAGATGAGCGTGGAACAACAGGTAGTGGAATGGGGAAAGTACCCATTAACGAAGAGTCCTTAAGAAGGCCTACACCAACGTTCTCATAACCCGATGGGGTTTTAGCGATGAACGGTACGTTTCAAGTACGGGTATCGGAATTAAAGAAGGCTAGTTGGTCGACGGTGATGAACTTCCCTTGATGTGGAAAATGTACCACACAGAAAAGGGTCGACACAACTATGCACATGGAATCATCCAGCTGTAGCCAAGCAGAAGATTGTAATCAAGGGGAGTGTCAAAGACTTCCACTTCAACTTGGACCATTTTTCCTTCTAACATGATGGGTAACGAAGGAAGGACACCATAGGGCTTAAAACCGGAGCTGTTGAAGGCTTTCAGAGTGCTCTGGGATTCATTCAAAGGGGGAGAGCTAATGGCTTTCTAGCAAGCAAGAGACATAACACATGTCGAGGCACCCTCATCGATAACTGTGCAACAAATGTTTTTGTCAGAGACAATCACTTGGATATGGAACACGAGTTGAGGGGGTAACCTTGGAATGTTATCTTCCAAATCAAATATTATTAAATTCCAATCCATCGGGTCGATTCCACCGATATATTTAAACAGTGCCTTCCATTGTGTGGGAAAACTTTGAAGGACTTCAAGGACTGACATCGCAGAAGGTTCTTGGGCCACATCTTCAACAATACTGTAGTTTTGGGCCACATGAGCATGAGGATTGAAAGAAGATTTCCGAACAATGCCCTTTGGAGGGGGTCAAAGAACTGTGTCGAGGCTCAGTCGTTTGAGATGAAGAGGACTGTTGGTAGGTGGAGTCGCGGGAGAGGGTTGTACCAAGGAAGGAGGTAAATCATCGACCTTCTCTTTAGAGGGAGAATAATACTTGGCTCAAGTAGTGAGTGAAACGTTGCTCTACTTTGAATCGCCAGTACGCATAAATACATAAGATGTAGTAGAAGATGAGGGTTGGTCATGAATGACCAACTGAGCCTGTTGTTCATATGGGTAGGGTTGGGACAAAATGGACAGAGCAGGTGGTTTTGGAGCTCCTTGAAGGAACTTAGTGACCTCGGCGCATCGTGGACAATCCTTCATGTAGTGATCATCACCACATATAATACAAGGGTATCGAGGTTTTCACTTATCCCGATCATCAATAGGGGTACTTTTGGTTCACTCTTCTTGAGAAGTATTTTTGTCCACTTTATTCTTACCTCTTCCCTTTTTAGATTTGTTTTTACAGGCTGGGGTAGATTGAACTGCATTTACCTTAGAAGTATTTCTGGTGGGAAGGGAAGTAGATGGAGCATTTTGAACATTAGAAGAAGAAGGTTTAGGGTTGGTGCTTGAAGTGGAATGTGGTTGGGCCTGGAAAGCACCAATCACACCATCGGCTACATGTGAGGCAGCTAGAGTAGTTGAAGTGGAGGAAGTGGAAGGACGAGGCAAGTTAGGTAGAAAATCGTAAAGGGTACCCATTTGCGAGTAAACAAGGTCAAGATATTGAGCACGACTTATAGCCTGCTCTTCTGTGACTACTCCACCCATGGAAATTTCACGACTGATATCTTTCACAAAATATTTCATGAACCATTCTACCAGCAACTAATCGGGGAGTTTGAGTTTAATAAGACGTCGTCTCCATTGCTAGTCATGAATGTGATCGGATATATGAGTGGCCTTGTTCTGTTTGAAGGAAGTCAAAATCTCAGTCCCCGTGTCATAACGGATCGGTAAATGGTAGTGTGTGAGGAAAGCCATAGCTAGGGTGTTGAAGTCATAAAATAAACCTCATGGTAATTCTATATACCACTTCACAACAAAACTTGTGAGGGTTCATTGAAAAAGACATAAATGAATAGAGTAATCCATCATTGATTTGGATGAACACCAGAGGTGAAAAGTCATGACTTGATTGTTCGGGTCCTCTCATGCTTTGTCGTCGAATTTAGGGATGTCTGATGGTAGCTTGGCTGGTATAGTAGGCCATTGGGGAGAGTGACGAATTGCATCATTTAAAATCATTGACAAATCTGGAAGATCCAAAGTGGCTATGAAGGGTAACGGTCGATTCACCTGTGGGTACTGGTGGCTTTGGGGAGGAAGCCCCGTTGGCAAACTGGTAGGACCATAAGCAGTCTGCATATAATGTGAAGACCCAAGAAGATTTGGTGGTGCTTGGAGAGGATATTAGCTCATAGGATTGTACCCTGGAACAGGGACTTGAGTTTGAGCATTCACCCCCTAAATGGGATTGAACGAACCTGGATATGGTTGGCCCATACTAGGGGGTATTATGAATGCAGCTGGAAACTCCTGCCCCCCAATCGATTGAGGAGGATGTTGTATCAACTGATTCTAATACTGGGTCAAGGATGGAGGTATGTTTTTCCCATAAGGCAGGGTTGGTCCTCCTATCCAAGCTAGTGTTCCAATTGGGATTTGTGTGCCAAAAGGAATTTTCTCGCCGAGAGGGGGTTAATTCATACCACCTTGGTGAAATTATCCATCAAAGGGAATCTGGTAATTTGGTGTGAATGATGGAATAGTGCCACTAGGATTAATACTTCCAGTGGAAGACAAGGAAGGTCCTCCAAAAGGAAATTGAGGGAGTGTTGGAATAAAACCAGGAAGAGAGTGCCCAGAAGAAAAAAGACCACCAGGAGAGCCGGATGGGGTTTGCGTAGGAGTGGGAATGGAAGCATTCAATGCACGGTATCTAGGTGGTAGTGTCGGGGTGACGTTGGGCATTTGCAGTGTGTTGATGGGAGCAAGACTAACTGCAGTAAACCCAGTTGGATCACTCTTAGTATATGTGTGATGGGCCATTTCAATAGGGACAGTAAAGTGATAGGTGATACTAAATAGTACTATCTCTGGACTAGAGATTTCGTAAATCACAGGTGGGTTGATTTCAGAAATCACAGGTGAGCCTGGACCAAAAAGGTCCCATCAAAAAACACCCGTAGACCAAAAAAGATCTTGGCCTTCTATGCCTGGAAAGGGTCCAACTGGTGATCTAGAAGATGTAACAACTAAGTCTCCAGAAGACTTCATTTGCATAAATGGTCGCTCAGAATCAGGGTGAAGTCAAAAGTCCTCTTGAGTATTAGTAATTTGGAAATTCTCTAGAGAGTTAGTTCATTCCACTTGTGGCATGGTGACAGATTTTACTTCATTGTGCCGAGGAGAGCCCTCAGTTGTACTTGTAGGCAAGGGTTGAGAACCTTCCAGATGCTCTGGAGATAAACCCTGCATTCTATGTGAACGACGTGGAGGAGCTATTGTAACCGAGTGACAAAATTCATGAAGAAAATATTATGGTCAACTTTGATAAATAAACAACATGTGCTAGTAAACAAAATCTAGGAAGAAACACCAAGAAAACAAGACCTTCTAATTCCGATGTCACTAGTTGGTGATGAAATCCAATGTCGCAACAACAAGACGAGAAGGGGCTGGGTGAGGGTTGAAAAGTTACGCTGACGACCTACTTAACGGACTTACACCCTAGTGCAAGCTCCCACACATAATAGTGGATATACCCTCCAAGGAGCCCGAGTGAGTTTGGCCAACGTCGATTCGAGGTACCGTGAAGACTTTCCCCTTCACAGACACCTTGTGTAAGAACCTAGAAAGATAGGCCACTAAGGTTGCCACTAACAACAATAAATCCTGGGGGGATAGTTGACAGTCCAATCCACATGCAAGGGCAGGGTATCTAGTCCAAAATCAACTCAAAAGGATTCCACTCATCATTGTGGTTATACCTCTAAGTGATCCCATAATACGTGCAATCTCTACACTGATATCAACAAAGCAGGGTGAGTAACTCTGTCAATATCAATGCAACCTAGTGTTTGACCCTTGTGTGAGAAGGGCTTCCCAAGACAAGATGTTGCAAATGGAATTTAAAACTCCTTAACACATGATGTTATTGTGTGTTTTGTGCTTTGGAGGGTGTATCTCTCTTCCTATTCCAAAGCGCTAGCCTGGCTAAATGTTGGTGTAATAGAGTCCTAGAAAACAGTTACTAGTTAAATTTTACAATTGCGTAGTGTTATTAAAAGTTGTTGTTACTCAAAGGAAACAGAGATGACACTGATGTTGTATAAGACTCTGACCCAACGATGCATGGATGAGAATGAAATATATCAATTTTAGTTCAATGAATCCTATGTATGGGAGGGAGAGAGAAGTTATCTGGATCAAACTTGAACTACAAGACACAATTTCCTTTAAAATGCAATTGCAACAAATCACGCAAAAATAACAATTCTCTATTGTTTCTTTTTCAATAATTTCAACAATTGATTTTCAATGTTTTCGAAAACGAAAAATTCTTTTGAAAGAAAAACTTTGTTCACTTTTCAAAAAGGACCCACACCATGATGGTGAGAGTCCAGAAAATCAAAAACCAATGAACAAGCAATAGATAAATCCCAAACCACTCTTTCAATGGAAACAAAAATAACAAGCAAACCAAACTAGTCTTTTCAATTACATAATAAAAGTAATCTTTCAATGAATAATAAAATGATAAAGACAAAGAAGCTCAACTTTCAACCGATCGCCGGTCCTTAACCAAACAAGCACACTCATATTTCGAAATCAGAGAGTATATCTTCGCCGAGAAAAGTCAAGAAACGAAAGTCAAGAAAAAGTGACAAGAAGAGCCTTTGAAATCCTAAGACTATTCGTGCACAAAAATGAAGACAAGAAAAACATCAACCAATGGTCCAAGAAACTCTTTTTAGGCACCTAAACTGATCTGGGCAGCTAAAGATGCAAAAACTTAAATCCAAAATTTTGAAAAAGAGGGTTCGCAGGCCAACAGTATTACATAGTGCAAGAATAGGTGATTCTCGCAGGTGAGCTTTGAGCAGAGTGCAAGAACCTCTCACTGAACCTAAAAGAAGGGTGCAAACTCAGTATATTCTCACAGGCCACTATGGAGTGTAGTGCGAGAATGTCTGAAAGTAATCAATTTTTTGGAAAAAGACACAAAATTTAAAGAGGCCTCTAAACCCAGAGGGTCTATCAGGGTATCTTGAAGACTCAAAAATTGATATGAATGGAGAAAGGTAAGGCAAGAGAAAATGGCCAAGGAAAAATAACAAAAACTACAAAGAAAAAGGGTTATATCCCCAGTGGAGTCACCAATTTTGTTATCGAACTAATCGGTAGGTGCAGACATTTACAGATCTCCCTAGATCCACCTAGATCTAGAACAAAACAAGACATGACATGACTATTTCCCTAAGTTTTGACCATTGAATTAGCTAGTAGGAAGGAACAAGTAACATACCTTAGTATCGCTTCCTAGGGTCTCTGTTGCTCCTACTTTTCTCCGGTGCTCGCGTGAGGTCAAGACCAAGACAACACAAACCAACCAAAGTGAAGATAGAAAAATATATTCAACTGTCAACTTATGTGTATGATCAAGGAATTACACAATAAAGTGAGAATGACTTTATGGGAAAGGGACATGTCACTGTATCATATTAATCGAAAGTAGAAGATTACAACCTAATCGCCTTGATGTCGCAAGCTCCCTTTCAGTGGCTCTTGTCTCCAAAACACACACTTTCTCAATCCTTGTATGAAGAAAATCAGATCTTCTTGATAGACTTGCTAGAGTCTCCAAGCTCCTGTTCAAGCTAAGTCCTTCAAACAATTATTTCACCAATTTTCCAATGAATCTTGCTTAACCTTTTCCATGAGAATTCCATCAATATATAGGAGAGAATGATATGTTTACTTGGATAAGAATGATCCCACAATATCAGGGAATCCATTACAAGGATAACCATTCGAATGCCAACCCATTCTTCTAGAAGATTCCCTTCTATAACCATCGAGAATTCACCTTTTTCCAAGCTTTAGAGAAGGTTCACACCCTATCTATGTAGCACAGTGCGAGAAGTTCGCACCCTAACTTAAGGCAGCCTGCAGGAATGAGTCATTCTTGCACCTTGGTATATTAGCAACCTAGGAACTCTCTTCAAAAGTATGTTTTCTGGGAAGATATGAATGTCAATTGTCTTAGGAGAAAGTTCTTATGAGGAGCCTGAGTACACCATCATCAATACACCATCATGATGACCAAAATCATGGGTAACACTTACCCCACGCTATTAGGAATTGACTGGGATTTCAATAATTATACTGTTGTGGATTTTAAGAAATGAAGAATGATGTTCGAAGGAGATGGCCTTAGGTTCATTACACCTTTGAATCTTGATGAAGGTCATAGATACACAGATCCCATCAGAGAAGAGGATCGTGCGTATGAGCTAGAAAATATATACAAGTTGACTGCAAGACAATAGGATTACATTAATCCTACAACAGATGGGACTTTAAGCTGGTGAGGTGACAATGCATGCTCATCATAATTAGAAGAAGCACTAGAGAACTGACAGAACAAGATGTATGAAGTTTTTGTGTGGTGATGTGCTATATTGACCAAAGAATTTCACTGGATCGGCACAACAGTAAGTAATTTACCCACATTTGATGGTTTGAATCTCTTAGAAACTTTCCTATTGGATTTTTAAGAAACTGTACCAATGTAATAGATACCATTGGCACTGGACGAGGATTTGAAAGCTACTCTAGCAAGATAGTGGGGAACACATAAAAGGAACATCGTGAATTGGATACAATGTCACACTTTGATGACATCGTGATTTTTATAACAAGTTGAAGGATGAGAAGTTAGGTACATAGGTCAAAGATTTATGAAATACCATGTGCGAGGTTGTGAGGAGGCATGGAGTTTCATTCCTCAAGAATAGTGGGTGCATAAATTTATCAATACTCTAGACACAATGCCTATCAAATCGTAACTTCAAGCATAACTGTGGCTCATCACTGTAGATTGGCAAGGCATGCCACAAAATTTCGTAGCTACATTCTTGTTTGAAAGTTAGTACCCTATGGTAGATCAAGATTTTGCAAGTTTTCAAATAGAAAGTATTTGAGGAGGCACCTAACCTCCTTGTGGAGCAAGAAGAGGATGAATGGACTGCACCTCTTCAAAAATTGCAAGGATTTTACAATATCAATGCCGATGAAGACGATGATCCTAGGAAGGTGAAAATTGTAGAAACGGAAGGATAGTGAGACATAGAAGGAACATGAGTTGAACTACCTTTTATTGGACAACCAATAAAAATCAAGAAAGTTAATATTGGAATAGAGAAAGCACCTAATCTTGCTAATGTTTGAGATTACTGGGATGTTGCCACTATTGATAATATCACAAAATTGTTGCATGAATATCAGGACTTGTTTCCAACCAAGTTCACTGATATGAAGGGAATTAAAGGGCCCATGGGAGAGATGAATATCCCTTAGAAACCAAATGCAAGGGCAGTCAGACAGAGACCCTACATATTGAACCCTAAATATAAGGAGAAAGGGAAGATTGAATTAGATGGAATGTTGGAAGCAGGGATCATAGAACTTGTCGAAGAGTCAAAATGGATTAGCCCTATGGTGGTGCAGTATAAGAAGACCAGAGAGATCAGAATCTGTATAGATCTTATGAAGTTGAATGATGCATGCCTACATGATCCATTCCCTACACCATTTACTGATGAAGTGTTATATAACATGGGAGGACAGGAAGTCTACTCCTTCACCGACGGATTCTCAGGATACCATCAGATCAAGATTTCCATGGAAGATCGCCATAAGACCACATTTTCCACAGAATGGGGATCCTACCAGTATACAATGATGTTGTTTGGATTGAATAATTCACCAGCCATCTTTTCTAGGGTGGTGGTCGAAGCATTCAAGGAGTTTTTACATAAATTTATGGAAGCATATTTTGATGACTGGACTATTTTTATCTTATTTCAAAATCATATTGAATGTTTAATACTAATGTTGGATAAGTGCAGGCAATGTCAGATTTCCCTGAACTTGAAGAAGTGCATCTTCTTTTCACCCTTTGGAGTGCTACTAGGCCATATTGTGTGTAAGTAGGTATTACTAGTAGATCCATCTAAGATTGCCATTATAGTTTATTTACCCCCTACCACTTCAGTCAGACAACTATGCACTGCGCTGGGACATACTTGATACTATAGGAAGTTCATTAAAGGCTATGAATAGATGAAAACACCCATGGAGAATATTTTTAAGAAAGATTGTCATTTTCAATGGACAAAAGAATTCCAACAAAGCTTCGACACACTGAAACAAAAAATGGTTGATGCGCCTATTCTAGTTTTCCTAGACTAGAGTAAGGAATTTTATGTGCATATTGATGCATCTTTTATTGCATTAAGAGCATTGTCAGCACAACCAGGAGCATGATACATTGACCACCTGTTAGCCTTTTCTAGAATGAATCTATCAACAACTGAGATAAATTACACCACCACTGAGAGAGAAGGGTTAGCCATGGTGTATGCGCTGCAGAAATTTCACCACTACTTGTTGGGATAACACTTTAAAATGTTCAATGATCACTTTGTGCTAAAATACATAGTAAACAAGCCAGCGTTGGGTGGAAGAATATGAAGATGGCTTCTTCTATTTCAGGAATATTATTTTGAGATCGTGATAAAACCAGGAAGGATGAACAAAGGACCTAACCACTTGTCAAGATTGGAACACGAAGAGGAACCTACTAGTTTGGAGGATACACTACCAGATGCAAAGTTGTTGGCCATTAGAAAGGTTGATGATCACTTCACTGAGATAGTGTAGTTCCTTTCAATAGGAATGGAACCTAGTGAATACATAATCACCCAAAATAAACAGCTAGTAGTGCACGCTGCATATTTTTCACTTATAGACAAACATATATACAAGATGGGACCTGATGAGTTCCTGAGGATATGTGTCATGGAATCATAAAGACCACTGATTTTAGTAGAGTCTCATGAAGGCATTGGAGGATGACACTACACAGGAAAAAAAACAATGCAGAAGATTCTTAGATCTAGCCTCTGGTGGCCTACTTTACACAAAGAATCTAAAGACTACTACAAAGCCTGCGATGTATTCCAAAGAGTTGGGAGACCATATAGAAGAGATGACATGCCATTAGCACCCCAACTAACCTTACATTCCTTTGAGAAATGGGCCATTGACTTCGTGGGACCTATCAACCCACCAGTGAAGCACACAGGAGCCAGATACATCATCACTGCAACAAAATATTTGACTAGATGGGTAGAAGTAAGAGAAATGAAGGATTGTATTGAAATTATAGCTACACATTTCATATTTGATGATATCATAACTAGGTTTGGATGCATGAATATCCTTATGAGCGATCAAGGCACACATTTTATTAATAAGACCATTGAAGCCTTGACTGAGGAATTCAAAATTCATCATCAGAAGATCACACCCTACCATCCACAAGAAAATGGGATATTTGAAGCATTCAGTAAGATCTTGGAGACAATGTTGACGAAGATTTGTAGTGTGAACAGGGATGACTGGGATTTGAGAGTACCAACAGTGTTATGGGCCTATAGAACCACTTGTAAGAAGATGACAATGTAGACCCCCTTTAAGTTGGTCTATGGTTTAGAAGTAGTTGTGCCCATGGAATAATTAGTTCCTAGCTTGAGGATTGTAGAATTCATAGATATGGTTGAAACTGGCGTTGTTCAAGAGAGGCTCGCAGAGTTGGTCAAACTAGAAGAAGATAGATTTATTGCATGTTTTCATCAGCAGGTGCAAAAGAAAAGAGAAAAGGACTACCATGACAAACACATCAAGAAGAAAGTGTTTAAGTAAGGAGATCTAGTATTGGTATATGATAAAAAATTCATGAAGCATCTAGGGAATTTCAAAACACATTGGCTAGGGCCATATGAGGTTGTCTATATCACAGAAGGAGGATCTAGATAGTTGAATACTTTGAATGGACAGTGGAAGGAAGGTTTCGTGAATGAGAGTCGATTGAAATTCTACTATAACAACCAGCTACCTCAAAACTCTCGATAAAAACACACGGAGAAGGGTATAGGTACCAGGTGCAGTTGAAATGGGTACCAAACATGGAAAAGACAGGATGCACATAGTGGGGAGGAACAAAGCATAAATCACAGACTGCGTTGCATAGTCTACAATAGACAAAAGGCAGAAGGTTCAGATCAAAGTGCCTCGGGACAAGTCATAGGTGAGTGTTGGGGGCCTATTGGCCCTTGGTTATGGAAGAAAGAGAATATTATAGAAGAAAAGGAAAAAATTGAATTGCGCGGAAGAAACAGTGACTGATACTGGATCAAAGTGAACAAAAGAGCAGAAAAGACAAAGAAAAGTAAGAGAAAGCAAGCCGGTGGATAAGGAGATCGAGGATGACAGATCATAAGGGAAGACAGATCATAGAAAATGCAGTAAGAAGAAAAATCCATTGGTAGATACTTTGGAGAACATAGTGGGAAGGAAGGAAATACAGGCTAGCGAACCCCAGAAAATGTGGGTCAAGTTGACCTAGGTTTTTAGACACCTAGGGTTTTTTTATCTAGGGTTTTGACACCTAGGCTCTAGCCTAAGGCTTCCGATGAGATATTTTAATGTATAAATAAATATCAAGAGGACCTGATATGGGTTCGGGTATGTAATGATGAGTGATTGTTGTTATTGCTGAGAGAGAAGTATGGTGTGGAGAGAGAAGTCTGTGTTATAAGATCTTCATCTGGGTGTGAAGATCAACCCTGCAATTGGGTGCCTAGGGAAGGGAGATAGAGATAAGAGAGAAGGAGAGAGATCTACAAGCTAAGAGTGCAGATATAACTGTAAGCTTTCACCTAATATATTATAAAGCACAATTATGTGGACTTAGCCCTAGGGAGAGGGTGAACCACGTATATCTTGTTGTTGTGTGTGATTGGTGCTATGTTCTTGGATTTGTTACTTTGATGATGCATTAGTATGTTAGATATGATATATAACTGTACAAAGTGGGTTTATGTTTGGAAAGAATAATCTGATCTCCATGCGTGGTTTCCTTTATTCCACTTGCATTTCCTTTGGTTGTAGACACCTTTGTTTTGCAACGCCCTATTGCTACTTCGGGTGAGAATTCATATGATTCGTAGGTGTTTCTAAAAGGGCTAGTAGTTAGGGCTTGTTGGTGCACTATTAGAGATGAACCCAGGGTCTGGCCCTGTGCCAACACTCTTGTTTCCCCATGCACGCATGGAGGTTCAACTGTTTGATTCCATTGTCATTAAACCTTTGATATCCAGTAAAATATTGATGGAAGCATATAGAGATCTGATATACCTACCTCAAGGTGCCTTCAGGAACTCTTTCTCTGCTATGTTGTAAGACTTCACAATATCTACTACAAATTCTGTGATAAATCTCGCAACAATATTGTCTAGCCAAAAATCCAGCGCACAACTGAATTTTTTGTATACTTATTGTAACTATGTGATAGCTACAGGGTTTCACTCGATTTGTCTGATCTGATTCATAAGATGATTATATTTTAGCCTCAACATCCATTCTTTCAATACATGTGGAAAATCACAGAAGAAAACCTCATGTAGGTTGTTAAACATGTACTTGTCCAGATATTTGTTTAGTATTAACTTCAGGTTTTTGTTATCTTTCTGCACAAATTCCAGCTCCTTTGTTTTCAACTAGCTTTTGATCTTCTCCTTCGTTGATTCCATAGTCTGAACATCCCCCTCTATACTATCATTTTTTGTGTGATTCTTTCATAGATCCTTCTCACTCAATCCCATGCAGTTTCGGCCATAAACAAAACCATTTGTTGGTTGTTTGTCTCCTCTAACTACCATTCTTGGAACGACCCAGGTTCAGATCTACTATGGTTTCCAAAAAAAAATGCTAAAACTATCGTCCCTCTTGGTAAACCAAAAGGAAACACATCGCACAGAATGCACTGTACAGTCTGACTAGAGATATTTCTTATGAGTGTCTGCAACACTTAGGTGCTTGCAACCTGGGAATTAGTGGGGATATGGGATTACACTTTGTGATCTTCATTTGTTTACTCTAACATTCAACTTATATTTAATATTTTGTCATTCTTATTCATGCATGTAAAATAACATATCTAACTAAGTCATTCATGCATTTGTCTAACATATAATCATTGATAGTAAAGGAAATACACAATTTTCAATCACATAACACATGATTTACCATGGTTCACCCTCTACTAGGCTACTTCCATAAAGATTTGGCTTCTCTGATATTTTATTATGGTGTTTCCAAAACTAAAACATCATGCACATTACAACTCTCCATCAAACGAGTTGAGATCTACAAAGAGGCAGACTAAATCACACCAGGATCCTCATCATGTGATCTATCTGTGAAGATATACCTTATTTCCTCTCCTCATCTCAACAACTTACAAAATGAGATTGGGTTTTACAGACTTTTTGAACCACAACCTAAAACCCAAACAAAAACCAATAATAGTCTTTGAACCCCTTCCTAGACCTCCTAGGTACCTATTTATACATATTGTTGGCTTACCAACCATTACATTCTCTTACCAAAACCCTAACCCTAGCATGGTTAGGTATTCTTTCATGCACGCCTCACATGCTTTCCTCCTCTTCATGCTCATTTTCTTTCCAGGTGTTTCTTTTATTTCTAGCTGTATTTCTCCCACATCGTGCACTTCTCCAAAATGGGCTTGTGCCTAAAAATATTCAACAAGTCTTTCACACTCTTTGAAAACAAAATCTATATACTAACTTGTAAAAATTGTCCTTCGGCATGAACAACGTCCAATACCTAGGTTACATTGTTGATTAAGATGGTGTTCATGTGGATCCAACCAATATCCAAGTCATTTGTGACTGGCTAGTCTTGACCACATTAAACGAGCTTCAAATTTTCTTAGGAATTGTGATCCAAATGAATTTTCCACACATTGAAGGACTTTACTATGTTCACCAAGTTGATTTTCAGAGTGGTGAAGTTATACGTTTTGATTTTTATATTTCTCATGCATTTTATTAATGCTTCATGAGGAAGGGGTCTCATGCATTCTTATGCTTTATGAGATGCTCATGTATATTATTTAGGCTTTATGAGATTTTGAAAAACTTATACATTATTATTCATTATTGATGTAAAATGATTAATACTTGTGAGGGAATTTAAACTCATGTATTTATCATGAAATTATCATTTTGGAAATTTGTTTTTATGTGAGAAACGACCTCACACCAATTTGCAATTTTTCTCACTATTAGGTTGAGAGAATCAAGGACATGGATGAAGAGTCTTTGGGTGGTTTTGGGACTTTTACCTTTATGTACTTGAAGATAGTTTGAGATCCTACATTCATGGATCTTGTTTTTCCTATTTTGTAATTATATCCTATTATTGTGGATCCAAGAGTTAATGTTATTTCTTAAGAGGGAGTGAGGAAAAAATATATAATGCCTTATGTGAGCCCTTTTAAAGGGGGAGAGTGATGGATAGTTAATGAGTGGAGTTAGAAATCCACAATGCTACTACTCCTAAACTTTGAGAGACTTATCCATGTAAGGTATTTTTCTTCTTGATATATGGAGAGGTATGAGTGTGAGCAATCGTCTTGAATCCTCACTGAAGGAGAAGAAATATCTAATGTAATCCCTTATGAGAAAGTCCCATCATATTTTGAAGAAGGAATGAAAGTGATCTATATTCCAATTGAAGCAGATCCATAGATGTAGCCCCAGAGGGGTGAAATCCATTACCAACATTGGTCGCCTCTCTCTCTTTTCTTTTCATGTTCTTATTCCATTTGAGTTCATGTATGTTATGTATTCTTGTTTCAAAAACATGGTTAATCATAGATTCATAGTACCTTTAATCCTTATGCAAATACTTCATCAAAAAATGATTCTTAATTAAAAACTTGCATAAAGTACTCACTTGTTTTCCGATCATGTGGTATCAGAGATAGGTTGACTGCTTTGCAGGATGTGAAAAGGAGCGAAGAAAGAAGAAAGACTTCAAGAATTAGAAGAGATAAATCACAACATTCAAGATGAAAATGTAGAGTTGAGGAGACTTTTGCAGGTCATAGAAGAAGAGAAGAAAGAACTTCAAGAGAGGTCTTAGCTTCATGGAGAATTACTCAAAAGAATTATTGAATAATTGAAACTCGAATTGCAAGCCAAAGGTGATGTCTTGGCTAAGTTGCAACATGGTGAACGAATGGAGGATGAAGAGCCTTCTATCATCGATGAAAAAACTTAAACCAAGGTATATAATGTTTCTTCATGTTCAATTTTGTCTCAGTATGAAACTAACATGGGCATGAATCTCCTCATGAATATGGGATACAGAGGAGGTGGACTTGGCACTCATGGCCAAGGAATCACTCAACCATTAGAGATGGTACAAAGGCCATGATTTGCAGGTTTGGGATACATTCAAGAGGATATCAGAGAGTGCTCAGAGTTTGATGAAGCAAGATCCACTTTAAAAACCATTTCTATATCATTGGATTCCAAGAGAGGAGTCACATCATCTAGTCCTAGTCCTCATCGGACCCACAACAAGGATAATCTTAGAAGGTATAAGGGTCATGTTCAGTCAAATTATTTCTTTGATTTTAAGAATCATGATGTTTGTAATATGAATTCTTTCACTTGATCTCCTAACCATGATGTATCAAAGGATCATAAGAAGAAAGTTTGGATAGTGAAGACGAGCATTCCCACTGGAAGTGAGACAAGGTATAAATAACCCCTTTCACATCCTTGTGACAAAGAGATCATGTTAAAGGAGAAGCAAAGGAACTACTACACTCATTGCGGGATGAGTGGACATTGGATTGTGAAATGTTGGAAAGTTCATCCTCAACGTCGTCTAAAACGTGGCAAGAGAGTCATACAAGCTCATGCAAAAGAAGGAGGAAGCAGGTGAAGGAGTCAGTCCAATGAAAATAATCCCAGAAGAAGTTCTTCAAAAAGATGAGCTATCCAAATAACATCCGTTTGAAAGGCTTAGTAAGAAATGGTTAGCATATTTGCATAATTGAAATTTTTCTGTTAAAAAGATAACATAACCATGCTATGAATGAATGAAATGATTTTGATGCAAACGTTAAAGCATTCTTTTGATGGTAAGAAAAGAAATGCATTGAATGCACCGGGGGGAAAATCCATGCCACATTTTGAGTCCAAGTGGATGAATGAAAAACCATAAGTGATCTTGTCATATGCGTGGAGACATACAAATTGTAGTCTTTACCGGAAGTTCGAGTGACTAATGGATTGAAGTTGCGTGGGACCTTCTCCACGAGGAATGGATGTGGCAACACCCACAATGTATATGAGAATAGGATTCTCATGTCTTCTTTACTAAAAAGGGTGACGGGGTCATTAAGAAGGTAATGAAATCAACCATTTATCAATTCTGGCTTTATTTATGTGTGTCTGAGATATGGTAGTTCAAATTTATTCTTCTCTAAGATACTCGCTAGGATATGTGTATGATGTCATTGGAATAGTTTATGCTAGCGGTCTCTCACATATCCAGAGATTTGGAAATAGACATGTGGATTAAAATTTAAGCCACCAAATTGTCAAGTATGCAGCCTTCCCATGAAAGAATAGTGTGGTCCCTCTAATATTTTCGTCGATACCAAGACAAGAAGAACAAAATCCAATATTTCATTGCCAAAAGGAAATTAACATACAAAATTTTTATGAGGACTGTTGGGAACACTGTGGATATAGGACAAAATGTTGCATGTACCCAATATTGATATATTTTGAATCTTTCGACAAGTGTTTCTTGATAAAGAGAGGAGGGAGGATGCAAAGGTAATTCCTTGTTGCTACGATTCATTTGGCCATATCACCAAAAACGTGCCAATTTTTATTTTCTTTTGTTCAAATCATTGAATCAACGTTGGAGCTCAAGAGGTTTTCCATTCCATCTGCTTGATAATAATCTACTCTAGGAAGAGAGATCCAAAGTATCTATGTAGGGAGAGCCCGAGGTTGCTTGTTTCCAGTAATAGAAGCACATCATATTGAAGCTACAAAATTATCATTTACATTTTTCTTGCATGAATGGCATATATGGCCTGAGAAGAGATCGCTTCATTCATGGAAAAGAGTGTCAAATAAGTACCCCTTGACACCATTGAAGCTATATATATCATTGCAAGAGTTTTAGTCATAATACATATCAATTTATCGAAATATATCTATCCCGGTGATCTAAAAATGAAGAAGACTTGTATTCTTGAAAATATTTGCAAGATTTAATTCATGTGTTCAAATGAAAATGGATCAAATTTGCAAGAAAAACTTTTATATAAATTACTCATTCAAGATGCATATAAATAGTAGCAAATAACATTGAACAAAAAACACATAACACAACAAATGATAGAGTTCACCCCTCTCTTGGGCTACATCTCCCTGGTCCAACTTCTAATGGATCTCTTGTATTATTTTCTCAAAGTTCTTAAATATGTGCTTTAAAATGCTCAAAATTCCAAATAGATGGCTCCAATGGCTTCAGAACGTCCAAAAACCCCTAGTTGGGCTTTTTCAGCACCTCGTTTGGCCAAAAATTGAAGAAGATAGGCTTCCTGGAAGTTCCCCTTCAAACTTGTTGTCTCTAGATCGCCAAAATGCACCCTTGCCTCCTCAACCTAGGCCCCACGTGCATATATGTGGAAAAACCCAGCACCGAGTGCAACCACACAACCAGTGCAAACTGTAGAATGGTTACACACCTTATCCCCTAACCGCCAAGGCCGATGGCACATGGGCCACCATATGACCATGCGTACATTTAAAAAGGGCTATATTTAAAACCAAATGGCAACGGTTGGAGGCACGTGCCGGAGGTCCCATTGTATATACATACGAACGAGGCTAGATGTTTGAAATGTGCGCATGCAAAGTTTAAATCGGTGGCCATATGAATTAACAATATAACCGCAGCCATGGGGCTATGCCCCTACCCGACCCCCGCGCCAAATTTTAAAACATTCAAACTTAAATATATTTCACACCATATAGTGTTAAGAAACACTATGGTGGCACATTGGTTAGTGGTCTTTTCCAAATCTTTTCATGTGGGTGGAGGTCGCGAGGTCGAGTTTGGTGGACTCCATAAACTTTTAAACAACTAAACCAATTACAGGGTGCCATGTGGAAGCCCATGTTTGGGCCGCGTGGCACCAAACCATTCATCATGATAATGTCGTGTGTCAAAACAAGATTCATCCAACTACCAACTCATCACATGCCACATGTCATACGGCCCTGCCATGTGTCATACGATCTACATCCGTACGGACTGTACACACTGTACAGTCAACACTTTTTTTTTGCCTATTTGTTGTTTTGAATAGAACACAATATCTCTCTCATCCAATGTCCGTTTGAACCCAAATGAGTTGTGTTGGGTTCATGACAATGAGGCCTATGCTCCCGTTCAATGAGGCCTACGCTCCCATTCAATTTGATTTTTTGAGAAAAATTTGATCCCCTAGATCACACCTCCCCATTGGAAAGCTTTTGGACCTCCAAAAGACTATTTTCAGTCCCAAAAGACTATTTTCAGTCTATCTGAAGATGAGGGTATAGTTCCCTCACCTTTCCAACCTCAATCCACTTGGCTTTGCTTGGATTTGTTCCTTTAATACCAACTCGAAGATAGTCCACATTTCCTCATTTTGAAGTTCTCATTCTCCTGTCAAGGATGGTGTCTTCATGCAGTTCTGTAAGATATTCTGAGGAAAAATCATCTATAGAAGGAATCTGAACATGCTCTCCTTGATCATCAATCAAAGGAGGCTCATACAATTTCAAATTCTCAACATTAACAACTGCATACATTTTCATATAAGGAGGCAAATCTAAACGGAAGGCATTGTTACCAATGTTGTCAAGAATCTTGAAAGGACCATATCGAATTGGTTTTATTTTTTTACCTTCTCCTTTAAGCCTCTTCTTACTAATGTAAAGCCAAAATTCATCTCCAAATTGGAAACTGTGATCAACACGATGCTTGTCATTTCTTGTCTTATACTTGGCTTGAATCTTTTCCAACTGATCTTGCACCATTTGATGTATCGACTGAATTTGTTCAATGAACATTTCTGCCCTATCAATGTCATATTGACCATCAATAGAAATATCCTTCCTAAAGATAAAATCTAAAGGAGATTTGGGAAAATATCCAAAACATGCTTCAAATGGCGATGTTTGAGTTGAAGAGTGCTTAGCTCGATTGTAAGCATGTTGAATGTAGTGTAAATGCTCATCCCAAAGTTTAGGATGCTTGCTGCAATAACCACGAAGAAGATGCACCACTGTTCTATTTACCATTTCTGTCTGACCATCGGTTTGCGGATGAAAATCTGTGCTCTTTTTCAGTTTGGTGTCCATGAGTGTCCATAAACTCAACCAAAAACTTCCAACAAATCGAGAATCTCAATCAGAAATAATGGATTTAGGAAATCCAAAATGTTCCCAAACATTTTGAAAGAACATTTGTGTCATTTGCGTAGTTGTAAACTGCTTCTTACAAGGCATAAAAATACACATTTTGCTAAATCGATCAACCACAACATAAAGATAATCATGATTTCTTTTAGACATAGGTAGACCTCCTACAAATTCCATAGAAATAATTTCCCAAGGACGAGAAGGAACCGAAAGTGGAGTATACAAACCCAACTTTTGATTGCTAGGTTTGCTTGTGGCACATAACGAACATCCTCAAACATATCTCGAAACACTTTCATTCATTTTAGGCCAATAACAGTACCTTTGCAAATTAGCCACTGTATTGCCTACACCAAAGTGACCAGCAATAAGAGAAGAATGGGCTTCTCTTATTATGTTGATTCTTTCACCCTGTGGAATACATAGCCTACCAAGATGATACAAAACATTATCATGCACATGGTAATCCAATTCCTCAACATGGTTAGAATGACACAAAGTCTCGTATACTTCTTTAAAATCAACATCTAAAGCATATTGCTCAACATAACTCTCATGCATGATAGGACTATGCTTAAGAATAACTGAAGCACTAATAATAGGCCTTGAAAGCATATCAACAACTTTGTTATAAATTCCCTTCTTATAACTTATGACCAAGTGGAACTATTGTGGAAAACCCATACATCTGAAGTGCCTAGATTGTTGCAGTTTTGTTTGTGATTGTAAGTATTGCAGTGGTTGATGATCTATGTGGACAATGGTTTCTTTCCCCAACAAATAAAATTTCCATTTTTTCACACTTTGCACCAATGCATACAACTCCTTATCATAAGTAGGATAGTTAATCACGACACCATTAAATGTTTCAGAATGAAAACAAATGGGCTTACCATGTTGTAACAAGACTGCTCCCATTGCATAATTACTTGTATCTATTTGGATTTCAAAAGGTTGTCTTAAATTCGGAAGTGCAAGAACTGGCATTGAACTGATCTTCTCTTTCAAAGTATCAAAAGCCTTTTTTTTCATTCCTCCCCATTGGAAAACTTGCTTGACACTTGTCACTGCATGTAATGAAGCTGCAATGGAAGAAAAGTTAGCAATAAACTTTCTCCAATATTGGGCTGCTCCCAAAAAACTTCTTACCTCTGTCACATTGTTGGGCTTGGGCTATTCCAATATGACTTTGACCTTGGAGGGATCAATTTTTAATTCGCCTCCACCAAAAATATGCCCCAAGTAAATAAGTGAAGTCTTTCCAAACTCACATTTGGACATCTTCAAAAACAACTTTTCCTTTCTCAAAACATCCAAAACTTGCTTCCCATGCTTAACATGTTCTTCACGAGATTTGCTAAAGATCAAAATGTCATCCAAGTAGACAATAACACAATCATCAAGAAAAGGCCTTAAGACATCATTCATAAATCTCATGAAAGTAGTAGGTGCATTGCAAAGTCCAAAAGGCATTACAATCCATTCAAACAAACCTTGCTTTGTTTTGAAAGCTGTGTTCCATGTGTCTCCTTCGACAATCCTAATCTGATGATATCCGCTTCTCAAATCCAACTTAGTAAAATACTTAGCATCTTTCAATTGATCAAGCAAATCATCGATTCTAGGAAGAGGATAATGATTCTTTACCATGATCTTGTTTAAAGCCCTAAAATCAACACACATACACCATGTACCATCTTTCTTTGGTACTAACACAATTGGAGATTCGCATGGCGATGTGCTTGGTACAATGACCCCTTTGTCGAGCAACTCTTGGATTTTTATTTTGATTTCGGCATTCTCCATGACTGGCATCCTGTACATACCAATGTTTGGAAGAGGACAATCTTGCTGCAATTGAATTTCATGTTGGATACCCCTTTTTGGAGGTAATCCCTTTGGTTCCTTAAACATCTCATCATATTGATTAACAACCTCATATAGATCAGATTTCAACTTTGCATCACCACCTTGGAAAACTTCATTTTCAATATCATCTTTGGGTTTAATCATTAAGAGAACAAAATTAATGCTAGCATTGACTAATCTCTTCATTTGTCCCACATTTACAAGTGATAAATTCATCTTCTTTGTATGGGCTCTAACAATGTACTCAACTCCATTTTTAAACAAGTGATACTTATTTTCATGACGATGAAAAATTGCTTTTCTATCATATAAATATGGGCTTCCCAACACAATACCACATATATCCAAAGGAATAACATCAAGCTCTACCTCATCAATAAAATTTGCAGTGATAGCAAACCTAAGTTTACACCTTCTTGTCACCTGTAGTTTAGCATTATCACATATCCAACCAAGAGGGTATGGCTTAGGATGTGGAATTGTTTCCAATTTTAATTTCTTAACCATGTCTTCAGATATAAGGTTTTCTTGAGATCCAGTATCAAATAGAGTATCTATCTTGGTATGCTTTGAAACAACCCTTATGTGAAAAAGTTTGATTCTTTCTTTTTCTTGTCAAGTTACATTGAGATTATTGTTACTTGAAGAACTAGTACTTGAAATAGAACCATTACCTTGATAACCCATGGCTGTGATATTTGTTTCATCACCCGAATCAGAACCTAAATCATGTTGAATGGTTGCAACAGTCTTTGACTTCCCTTTGTTGCCAAACGTTTTGAGTCTTCTTTCAGGATGAAGTTTCCAACAATGG
>CBVK0100370129.1:0-12345 GCA_900067695.1 Picea abies
GTGGAGGGGTTTTCACACTTTCACATATTAACCTAGTGGTTAACACTTCTATTAAGAGGAGATTTCCTGATACAAACACTTATTACAAAAGGAATTTTTCTCTCAATTAATCAACTTTTAAAGTGTGTTCTATGTGTTAAGTGATTTTTAAATGCTTAAAATAAAAAAAAATAAAAATGTAAAAATGCATAAGCTAGCAATTTATAAGTTACAGAAAAAAATTTTCAAATGTAAAAACTCAAAGTCTTTTCATATTAAGAAACAACTAGGATACATAGAAGATATAACAATTTTATATTATTAAAAATGAGTGAAGAAAAGCATATGTTATGTTAGAATGAATGATAGATATAGGGATTGTGTTGAAGAAGAAACCGAAAGAGGTGGCTTATTGAAGAATACATAAAACAAAATTGAAAACTGAAATGGTTAGGATTAATTTAGGAATACTTGAAACATATAAAGGAAATGTAAATGAGAGTTCCTCCTTTGAGAGGAGTTAAAAATCAAGGATGGATTAGCAAAAACAAATAAGTCCTACACTATAGTGTAAGGAAGACAACACAGTTAAATTTTGTAAGAATCCCTACCTACTTGTAAACGTAATTAAAGAATTCGATCCATAATATAGTCTAATATTGCGCATGTTTATCGTAGTTTAGTACTACACAAGTTTATATTAGTATTTTAGTTGTGTGTGTGTATCGTATGATTTGAGAACATATTCTCTCTAAAATAAACCAACGATTGTTAGGTAAAAGACACCTTGTAGGATAGAAATTTAATTTCATTATTTTTGTCGGAAACCTAATCCATTAAGGGTTACCCACTTGAAGGAATATGAAACAAACTGTCATCGGGAGTCCAAGAGACCTCTTGGAAGATGAATCCAAAGGTCNNAAGAGACCTCTTGGAAGATGAATCCAAAGGTCAAGCTCATGTATTTATATTCATATTAATGAAATACAATCCACACTTATCTCCATGAGTGCATTCCATCAGTGGTATCAGAGCCTGTAGTTCTTAGGGATAAAATATGTTATCGTAGTTTTCCATAGCAAGTTAATTCTGAGTGTTTTACTTGCAGAAACATCTCTCTACCTTCCTCATTGTTATTCGTGCAAGCCTTTCCTCTACGTTAGTATTTCATTAGGGTTTCCTCCAAAATATAATCCTAACATCCATGAGCATTATTCTCAATCCTTCCAGTATGCCCCACACATTTACTCTCTAATTATTCTCTGTGATTTTACTCGTGCATGTATGAGCATTTTATAACTTATCAGAAGGTGTTGAATACTAGGTGAGAGTCTCCAATTTGGGTGCTTCTCCAAGATGGGAATTTTTGTAGCCCATATCACCACCACCTCCCAAGTGAGTATCTCGCACACCATTCAACAATATAAAGGTTTATGGTTTACTATTCTCATCCCCAGTCAAAAGGATTTATTCATACAAGTTCTCTTTGATTCACCAATCTCTGTCCTATTTTTCTCATCCAGTTTATTGGCATGACAACCTCTACCCTTTATTCCATCCTAATCCACTTACATCAACACTTCCTCAACCATCTATGGTATTGAAAAGAAAGGGGAGCCTCTATATGTAATCTGTTGAAAAAAAACAAAACCGCAAAGAAGAGATAGCATTGGTGAGATATATCCAAAGGTCATTACCCATTATGCAAATAATCCATTACCCATTGTAAATAATTGATTCCCAATGATTACCCATGTAGGAAAGAATCGATTTCCAGTGATTACCCATTACACAATAGGAGGGTGACCATATGCATCTTGGATAAGGATGAGATGGAAGGTGGTTGGTGTGACTTTCACTAAATTTGTTAAATTGTCAAATGCATGAATGTTATTAATTATTCGATGCCCAATGTTGGTCCTATAAGAGGTTCAAAGAGTGAAAACATGTCAATATAGAAAATAGATTTCTTTTGAAGAAAAAAAATAATACTGAGTGTCCAAGACGCCCTTCAAAAGACAAATTGTCATGCAATTGGAGAACTTGAATAGATTTATCTATTGAAACAAATTGTTGAAAGTCCATTGATATCTTTGCAACAAAAACTCGTAGCGAATAGAGAATAGATTGAACACCAATTACCTAACACACCATTTCAATGATTTGCAAGATGCAGAATCAATCCATGGGACAAAATAAAAAAATAAGAGATTTAGAAAGTTAGTATGAATCTCCACTTTTGAAATGGTCAATATGAAAACATTTCAAGTCTATTTGTATCACATCACTATGATAGACGTGACATGCCTCACTTGGAACTATAACAAGTGCATTTATGGACAAAGATACACAAAGGTTTTGAATGGATTAAAGCTTCCATAGTTATTCATTCACCTCACCATTATCGGTATCAAAGCATCAATGGTGCCCTAAAAAAAGATTACATAACTAAAGAAAATTGTTGAAGTATTCACCATTGTGCTCTGCTTCACGAATTGATACATGAACCTATGTTTTTGAATTAAATCGTAAATGGGTGCATTTTTGGTAGAAGTTGGCACCCTTCATGTGTTGTGTTTGCATTGTAGATTATGAATATTAAATGGCTCAAATTGACTAATTGTTAAAGTTACTGAACACTATAATAATATCAACTGATGAAAATATGGTCACAATTAACAAAAAGGCTCTCTGGTCTATTCAAACATGTTTGCAAGTTTCACAAGCTAAAATAGAATTGCTTCAAACTCATACTCGACTTCTTCATCTTGAACTTGAAAAAAAGAATCTTCGACATTCTGAACTAGTCTTTGTTCAGAACCACCCTATTTTCGAAGAAGAAGAAGACGATGATGATCTAGATCAACAACTAGTGAAATAACATCTCAGTGAGACAACTTCATATGCAAGTTCAAATGAAGATGAAGATGTGCATGAACAATTTTATCTTTCTCTTTCCAAGCCAATCAACATACCTTGGGAATAAATCAGAGATAATAAGTACATAATAGGTATCAGATATGAGAAGGAAGTTTCCCTTCATATTTCGGATTATACCAAACCAATCGAGTTTCAAAGTGTTGGATTGATTAAATAAATATCATATTCACCTGCTCCAATTCAAGAGCAGATTCTGAAATGCCAACATTGTCATCAAGTTGGCCACATGGAAGCATAATCATATTTTAGGTTGATGTTCCAAATGTAAAGAAACATTATGGGTGGATCACTTCTTGTCAATTGTGATGCAGACCCCCCTTCTCCCCTCAGGGCTCCATGACCTCCCGGTCTAGGATCATTCAAATCAAGGAGTTAGATTGAATCTTCGGGTCTTTGCTAGACCCCAACTCTGTTTACACAGGTTCCCTTTCCTTCTCTTGTGCAGGCTCTGTCAAATCCGTAGGCTCTTTCCTATGCGCTTCTGAAATGTTGAATTTCACTGCATATGGACCTAGGCTATGACCTCACATATGTATGTGATTGCGGGTGTGACCAAGAGTGATTTGAGACCAACCCACTTTTCTCCCCACATTTCACCTCCAGCTGCCATGTATCCCTTTTCCAATATCGTGGTTCCAATTGAGGCCCACTCTCAGATTTTTAAAGTACGAGGATATTCTAGCTTTGCAATCCAGCACGATTGTCGTTCTTCTGACCTCGACAATGTTTCATGATCAATAGCTGAGATCTTTCCTCCCTTTCTACCTTCTCTCCTCCTTTCACACGCATTCCTAGATCTCAATGATATGTTAACACGTACCCTCCTTTCAAATCAATGACTATGGTTGATTTCACCTTTCGGGCTTCGAGAGTTTCAACTCTCAACTCTTGATCCCTTTGAAATGGTGATCTTCCGAAGTGAAAGATCTATTGACACCTGTCCCTAGAAAATAGATGGTTCAGATCTGCCTCCTTTCCTTCCTTCCCTCCGGATCACATGTTCTCATATCCTTACGATCTATCGACGCGTGTCCCTTTTCAAATCAATGGTCATGATTTTCTTGGCAATTCGGGTTTCGAAGTTTTCAATTCTCAAACCTTACTTTCTCGACAATGCTTCCACCTGGAGCTCACGATATATTGATGTGTGTTTCTCACAGATCGACGACTACGTTTCCTTCAGGTCTTCGGACTATGGAAATCTTAACTCTCAACTTTTTCCGAAAGGATTTTATCTGAAACTCACGATCTACTGACGCGTGTCTCCCACAGATCAACGACTACGATTTACTTATGGTCTTTACCCGGAATCCACAGATTTCTGCCATATGTCCTTCTAAATCAGACGGTTAAGATTCACTTCGGGTCTTTACTCAGGGTCCATAGATTGTTGTCGCATGTCCTTCTAAATCAGATGGCTAAGTTTCGCATCGAAAGTTTAGGTTTCAGAGATCTCAACTCTCAACTTCTCTAGAGTGATTTTATTCGAAGTTCACGATATGTTAGCATGCGTCCCTCTGGATCTAATGGTCCAGATTCACTTCGGACTTCGGGTTTTAGGAGTTTCAACTCTCAACTAAAATCCTCGAAGTGATTTTTCCCGAAGCCTCAGATCTGTTGACACGTAACCCCCCTAACAATCAACAACCATAATCTATTTCGTCTCTTTGTCTATTTCACCTCCTCTTGATCTATGAACTTCTGAAGCTGTAGATCTTGTGCCACCTATCCCCTTGGATGATGGATGGTCCCTAAACACTTCAGGACTTTGGTACGTTCACTCTCCTGTGCACACAAAGGGTTAAAGCCCGTGCACTTTACCTTGATCGGATGACTGTCAATCCTTTGCACTTAGATCCTATGGCTGGGATCTATTTCTTCCCCTCCTACATTCCTTCTTCATCCTGGACCCTGATTTGATGATCCAGGTCTCTTCCTACAGCCAATATGATAGTTTCTTTCTCTCCTCCTCCTGATCTTCTTTGTTCTCCCAGACATGGGAAGTTTTCTAAGTGTTCAATGGTTTTGGTCTTTGAACCTTCTCCTGTGAAATCAGTTGAAAAAGGTCTCAACTTCACTTTTCCTCTTGAGCTTTGACAATAAAATTTGACCTCGGCTCTGGTGCATTCTTGCGCTCTGCGTGCAAACTTGCACTACCTCTCTTTAGCTTGTGAACTTGAAGTAAATTCACTTCTGCATGCACTCCTTGAGATGGATCTCTTGAGCTTTATCTCTCAAACCCTTTGACTCCTCTAAGGGCCACTTCGACACTTAGTCGAATTTTGGATCTGTGCACTCCTTACAATAGATTCTTATGCAAGACTTAACTTCTTATGGGTGACTGTGCACACCTTGCAGTAGTCCCTTTGCACTCCTTGAAAATGGAAATTTCACGCTATCTCTTCTGATCTTATGAGTCGAAACAAACTCTATCAATGCCCTTCTTGTGAACTGTATTCACACCTTGCATGAACTCAACAAAGAGAAACAATTGAAACTTATACAAACATCTCACAGTTTCATACATTCACTTATATGACTCATTCATTCATGAAACATGAAATAACAGATAAACTGTAAACAATGGCAACACCCTGCATTGGATCAATTTTACTCTGTTATATTCATTCAAATGTAAAATGGCTATAGCTATGAAACAATAACTAAACCTCAACAAATCTCCTACTAACTTGCAACGGCCTCATTTAGGCATACCATGCATCTACATATACAAGAGATCCTCTAGGGTTCCCTTTGACTACCTCTCCTATTGAAGTAAAAACTAACAACTGTTCAATCTTCATTACAATAAAGGCAGGGAGTGAAACTCCCAAATTTCTTATGATAATTCAGCTTCTGAATGTTTTGCTCATCTTCAATCATTCATTCAAAATGGATATACAAGAAATGCTAGTTTTTTAAATTCCTTTTAATTAAAAAGGCGTGCTATGGTGTTGTGTTGTCCCACCACGTGGGCTTTGCTAACGATGATCCTGCATCATACTCCACTGCTCATGGCTCCCTCTGCTATGTTGTTGAGATCCTCTAGGGTCCCAAACTTGAAATTGGAGATGTCCACTTGCTCCTCTTCCTTGTTGCCTCTGTTTCCCTACTGCTCTTGCATGTCCTCTTCTGTCCATTACTTCTCTGATGATTGTTTCTTATGCTGCTTCCAGTATCAATCTCTTTATCACCTATATTTATTTGTCCTGCTGGTCCACTGGTTGGATTCCCTCTTGCAGTATGCTCGGTTTCATCTTCTCTCTATCAACTTCCAACTTAACTTGTTGGATAAGATTCCCTTACATATTCACCCTTCTCTCCAGGGCCTCTAGCTCTTCACACAGATCAACAAGATCCATGATATTTTTTGCTTCCTCCTATGTTGTAGGTTCAAATTCTATAGTTATCTCTTGCTTAGCTTCCTAGCTGAAATTTTTGAGCAATTCCACTGAATGTTGTTGTTTCTCCATCTCTTGGGAACATTGAAATGTGTGCTCTTTCTCCTCCTTACCAATTTGATCAATCTTGCCCTTCATGTTATCTTCATCTCATGTGGCACTAGATGGCCATTCTGGTGCATATTTCAGTAAAACATAGATTTTGTTGAGTTGTTACTTAGCTCCCTCCTTTGATAGATTGACTTATGTCATCTCCTCTTGTGTTGGTTCAACTCCAACTTCCTCTAGCTTCTCTCCAGCATGGTATGTTCCTCTACTTGTTTCCAACATATCATGTTGGATATGCCTACTCTGCATATTTACTCTTCTATCCAGGGCTTCCAGTTCCTCATACAACTCAACAAAATCTATGTTTTCTGCTTCCTCTTCTGTTGTAGGCTCCAATGCTGCAATCATCTGTTGTTCAGCTCCCCGGCTGAAATTATTTAGCAATTATGTTGAATGTTCTTCTCCTACAATGTGCATGACCATCTCCTAGAAACCATCTTCTCCAACCAATCCTCCAACATCTTCAGCTCTTGCTCCCATTGAGTGAGTAACTCATCTGAATTCTCCTCTTTTTCTGTTGGGGCAGACATCAATGTTTTCTCCTTCTCCTCCTCTTTGAAATTCCTTGTTATCTGTCTTTCCTCTGTTGCACCTGCATCACAAACACAGTTAGATTTAAAATAATTTGACCCCATGGCCTCTTTCTTGGATTCGTGTTGCATTATTTCCTCATGTGCAACACTTGTACTAGCCTCTGTTGGACTATTTGGTAGGGATATTTGAATTCCCTTGATGATCAGAACATACCTTTGATCTTCTTCCATCAACACTCCTTGATGACATGAAATCTCAACTGAGTTCATATCTTCTCCCTTTCCCACCTGATAACTTGGGATTTTCTCTCTGCCCACCTGGAAGTCTATGAGATCACCTGATCGCTCTCCATTGTCCACTTGGAAACTTGAACTTCCATCACTTCCCTCCTGGAAGTCTATGAGATTATCCACTGATCTCCTTCAATTGCCCACCTAGCAACTTGAAAGTTCACTTATGCCCTCCTGAAAATTTATGAGATCCTTAACTGATCTCTATTCCTTCTCATCACTAAGGTTCCTCCCATTTTCTAACTCACATATGTGAACCATCTCCTCTGTGTCTCTGAGGTTTTCCACTTGCCTCAACCACCTCTTTAACAGTTGTTGTTTTCCTCTGGCCAATAATTTCTAAACAAGCCATTTTACCTTCCTTTTCAGAGGCCATTCATACCTCCAGCCTACCTTTGTCTCTTGTTGCATCTTCAATGTCATTTGTTCCATTCTTGATCTTATCTCAATGAGCTCCTCGTCAATTTATGCTTTACGTTTCTTCTTGTGGTCTGCTCCTCGACCACACTTATGGCCTTTAGTAGCCATTTTTTTTGTCTTTAGCCCTCCTGGATATCTACCATTTGTTGCACACCTTGCAACAATATTTATAGAGCATTGGTACACTGTCTCTCTTCACCTGCTATCTACATGCGAACTTCAGCTTCTGCTACCATTTGATGTCATCATATTATCTCTATTCACCTTTTGACCTTTGCCTACAATCTGTAGACAAAATTTAGGTCTTGATACTACTCGATTTAGTCAGACTGTCTTCTCTTTCCTTTGCTTGTTCTCTGTAAGAAATTTTAATCTTTAATATCACTTGATGATATCAAACTATCTCTGTCTCCTTTTTTCATTGTCTGCAAACAAAACTTCTCTTTCCTTTGCTTGTTCTCTGTAAGAAATTTTAATCTTTAATATCACTTGATGATATCAAACTATCTCTGTCTCCTTTTTTCATTGTCTGCAAACAAAAATCATCTCTGATACCACTTGATGCAGACCCCCTTTCTCCCCTCGGGGTTGCGTGACCTCCCGATATAGGATCATTCAAATCAAGAAGTCAAATCGACTCTTCAGGTCTTTTCTACACCACAACTCTATTTACACAGGTTCCTTTTCCTTCTCTTGTGCAGGCTCTATCAAATCCACGGGCTCTTTCTTGCGCGCTTCTGAAATGTCAAATTTCAGGTGCTAGCTCCTTTTTCATTAGCCCCTTCTTGCATATGGCCGTGGGATATGACCTCATGTAAGTATGTGATTGTGGGCGCGACTAAGAGTGGTTTGAGACCAACCCGCTTTTCTCCCCGTAATTCACCTCCAACTGCCATGTATCCCTTTGCCAATACCATGGTTCCAATTGCAGCCCGCTCTCAGATTTTTAAAGTCCAAGAATATTCTGGCTCCACAATCCAGCTTGACCATCGATCTTCTGACCTTGGTGGTGTTCCGTGATCAATGGATGAGATCTATCCTCCCTTTCTTCCTTCTCTCCTCCTTTCACACATGTCCCTAGATATAAAAAATATGTCGACATGTACCCTCCTTTCAAATCAACGGCTATGGTTGATTTCACCTTTCGGGCTTTGGGAGTTTCAACTCTCAACTCTTGCTCCCTTTGAAATGGAAATATTCTGAAGTGGAAGATCTACTTACACTTGTCCCTAGAAAAAAAATGGTTCAGATCTGCCTCCTTTCCTTCCTTCCCTCTTTATCACACGCTCTCAGATCCTTACGATCTATCGACGCATGTCCCTTTTCAAATCAATGATCATGATTTGCTTCGCAATTTGGGTTTTAGAGTTTTCAATTCTCAAACCTTACTTTCTCCACAATGCTTCCACTTGGATCTCACGATCTATTGACGCATGTCTCTCACAGATTGACGACTGCAATTCCTTCGAGTCTTTGGACTCCAAAAATCTCAACTCTCAACTTTTTCTGAAAGGATTTTATTCGAAGCTTGCGATCTACTGACGTGTGTCTCCTACAGATCGAGGACTATGATTTACTTTGGGTCTTTACCTGAATTCCATGGATTTCTGCCATGTTTCCTTCTGAATCAGACGGTTAAGATTCAATTCAGGTCTTTACCCGAGGTCCATATATTTTTGTCATGTGTTCTTCTAAATTAGACGACTATGATTCACTTTGGAACTTTGGGTTTCAAAGATATCAACTCTCAACTTCTCCAGAGTGCTTTAATATGAAGTTCGTGATCTGTCACCATGCGTCCCTCTGGATCTGACAGTCTAGGTTCACTTCAGACTTTGGGTTTCGAAATTTTCAATCCTCAACTGAAATCCTCGAAGTGATTTTTCTCGAAGCCTCAGATCTGTTGACATCTAACTCCCCTAGTGATCAACGACCATAATCTATTTCGACTATTTCGCCTCCTCCTGATCTATGAACATCCGAAGTTGTAGATCTTGTGCCACCTATCCCCTTGGATGATGGATGGTCCCTAAATGCTTTGGGACTTTGGCAATTTCACTCTCTTGTGCACACAAAGGGTTAAGGCACATTCACTTTACCTTGATCAGACAATTGTCGATCCTCTGTGCTCAGATCCTATGGCTAGGATCTATTTCTTCCCCTCATGCATTCCTTCTTCGTCCTGGACCCTAATCTAATGGTCCATATCTTTTCCTCCATCCAATCTAACGGTTGTTGTCACTCCTCCTCTTTAGCTTCTTTGTTCTCCCAGAATTGGGAAATTTTCTAAGTGTTCAAAGGTTTTGGTCTTTGAACCTTTTCCTGTGAAACCGGTTGAAAAAGGTCTCAACTCCGCTTTTCCTTGTAAGCTTTAATAATAAAATTTTACCTTGGCTCTGGCGCATGCTTGCGCTCTGTGTGCAAACTTGCACTACCCCTCCTGAGCTTGTGAACTTGAAGTAAATTCACTTCTGCATGCACTCCTTGCGTTGTCTCTCTTGAACTTTATCTCTCAGACTCTTTCACTCCTCTGAGGGCGACTTTGACACTTAGTCGAATTTTGGATCTATGCACTCTTTGCAATAGATTCTTATGCAAGACTTAACTTCTTGTGGGTGAATGTGCATGCCTTGCAACAGTCCCTTTGCACTCCTTGAAAATGGAAAGTTCACGCTATCTCTTCTGAGCTTATGAATCGAAACAGACTCTGTCAACGCACTTCTTGCAAATTGTATGCACACCTTGCATGAACTCAACGAAGAGAAACAATTGAAACTTATACAAACATATCACAGTTTCATACATTCATTTATATGACTCATTCATTCATGAAACACGAAATAACAGAGAAACTATAAACAATGGAAACACCTTGCATTGGATTAATTTTCCTCTGTTATATTCATGCAAATGTAAAATGACTATAGCTATGAAACAATAACTAAACCTCAACACTTCTCCTACTAACTTGCAACAGCCTCATTTAGGCATACCATGCATCTACATATACAAGAGGTCCTCTAGGGTTCCCTTTATATTCATGCAAATGTAAAATGACTATAGCTATGAAACAATAACTAAACCTCAACACTTCTCCTACTAACTTGCAACAGCCTCATTTAGGCATACCATGCATCTACATATACAAGAGGTCCTCTAGGGTTCCCTCCGACTATCTCTCGTATCAAAGTAACAACTAGCAACTACTCAAGCTTTGTTACATTAAAGTCTGGGAGTTAAACTCCCATATTTCTTGCGATCATTCATCTTTCAAGCATTTCTCTCTTCTTCAATCATCCGTTCAAAATGGATCTACTGGAAACACCATATTTTTAGATTCCTTTTAATTAAAAAGGTGCGCTATGGCACTGTGTTGTCCCACCGCATGGGATTTGCTGATGATGCTCCTGCATCAAATTGTCATCAACAGTCAAGAAGATATATTGGTCATACAGAAAAATCATTATTGAGTATTGACACAACTTGCAGTGGAAAGATTTGCATTTTCTCATCTTGTACTTGAAAAGGGGGAATAATATCAATGATTGAAAATCAGGCTTCAAGTTTCGAAGTCCTACCAATCAAACAATAACAAGCAAGCCTGATTTGGTTTGTGGTCATACCAAAACCATCAGATTGGTTTGTAGTTTTCCATAAACCTCCATTTAGTAGAAGACGTCAACTTCTACTAGACAACAATTTGTGGTAATATTTAGACCCCTATGTGAGAGCACTTCCAATTAGCATAAGCAATCAACTTACATCAATTTATAGCTAAATTAGGAAATGTTCCGAGAATCAATGAGCCTTAGAGCCAAGTTCCACGATTTATGGTCTTCGTTAAACCACCACCACCATTTAGTTATAGAAGAAATCAACTTCTACTAACCTTTTGGCTTGTGGTCATCCCAAAACCACCAAATTCAGAGAGCACATTCAACCATTAACAATTGTCCACTTCCAGATTTCATCTCTCTTCTTGGATTCACATACACCCCTTCAGATTAAGGGGGTCAGGGGGGGGAGATGTTGGAAACATAATTCATTAAGGGTTACGCACTTGAAGGAATATGAAATGAACTGTCATTGAGAGTCCAAGAGATATCTTGGAAGATTAATCCAGTGATCAAGTTCATGTATTTATATCTATATCTTATTAATGAAATACAATCCACGCTTATCTCCATGTGCACATTCCATCAATTTTATACAGTGGTAATTATTTTTATGAAAATGGGTATTCAGTGTCAACTTCATTTGAAATAAAATGTGGGTTCGTTATCAATAACTTATTTTCTATGGGTTATGATGGAAACATAGTTATCGACTTAATAAGAACTGTGACCTCAAAATGAGAACTCTGGCCCAAAAAACCCATATTTTTTCATTAAAAACATCAAAATCAACCCCCAAATCAAAAAGTGGTATTACCGATAGCACCATTTTTTTAAACAAGGTCAAAATTACAACGTTTTTCAAACATGGCCTTCAAAACTTAGACAGTAGCTCAGAAAAATCTTAAAATCAACACCTAAAAAAATAAGATGTTTTTTATTTTTTATTTTTTTTTCAAAACGTTAAATTTTGAGATCATTTGAAAACGTATTTTTATCACTTGGTACCATTCAAACCAAAACCTCAAAATCAACCATCAAATTGAAAAGTACTTCTAC
>CBVK0100370155.1:355-16074 GCA_900067695.1 Picea abies
TTTCATTTGATGGTTCATTCCGAAGAACTTCCGGTGCCATCCATTCTGGCTGCAATATAAATAAATATGCATAAGATATAATTATCTATGTAAATCAAATGATGAAAGGAAATAATACCAACACGTTCACTTCATAGCAATTTGATTTTATTCTTCAATGATGAATCTTTCTGAACAGGTAAGAAACCATGAATTTTGTAAAAATACAAGAATTCGTATATTATAAAATGTAAATCATATATTTATTCCAAGAGTAGAAAATAACTTGCATAGCATTGTGTGTCAAAACTGAAGTTAAAATTTGTTAACTTTTGGGGTTACTCAAAAAGTGTTTACACCATGCTTGGGGGTACTTCATGTGATGTGGGGTGCATGGTGTGTATGGATGACCCTTAGTTGTTCCACGATGAACATACACATGTGTGGTGGCTTGCTCATTGATTGCTAGATCTCATCTTGGTGCTCATGTGACTTTCTTTAGAACATTGAAGACCTATGGAGCTTGGTAACATTTTTCGTGATGGCCACATGAAAGTTGGTTGCTTGAATGGGATGACAACTTGCTTTGGAGGAGCGTTGGGCATCTTGGAGGAGGGTGTTGAGCCCTAGATGCCATGGGCACACTTGGTAGCTTGCATAGAGGCCTATACTTGACTTGGCGTCCCTTNCANGCACACTTGGTAGCTTGCATAGAGGCCTATACTTGACTTGGCGTCCCTTGGGTTGAGGGAGTGATCATGTAGGTGGGGTGAACCCAGAGGACTACATGACCTAGGAGGAGCATTGGAGCTTTAGAGGCTTGTGGAGATGGAGTGTTGGACCCCTCTTGTGGAACGTCCATGCCTTGGAGCCTTGTCTGTTGGATGTCTTCACCTTGGAACTTGACATGTGTCACTTGTAGAGGGAGTGCTTCACATGTGAGCCTATCTTCTTCGTATAGCTTGTTTGTAGTGGATTAGGACCACTATTATATTGTTGGCCTCCCTTACTTCTCATATAAATAGAGAAAAGAGTCATTTCACATTATCATCAGTTGTACTCTATTCTTTGTATTGTCTTGGAGAAGTCTTGTAGAGAGAAAGACACTAGGATTCATGAGGAAACCATACAAGCATGATGTTAGAATTGATGAAGAAATCCTAGGAGAAGACAAGGAGAGAGAGAGAGATAGAGAGAGAGAAAGAGAAAGATGTTCTTGGAGAGATTACTCTTGTGTGTGTTATTTTTCTTTAAAACTCAGCAACTTTAATTTCTGTTCACAATATATTTTATACCCAGATATGAAGAACAACAACAAATTCTAATTTTCTGATCTATAAACAGAAATATAAGAAGAACAACAACAAATTCTAATTTTCTGATCTATAAACAGAAATATAACTGAGTTAAATAACTTGCAATGCATAGCAGAATAAATCAGAAACCAATCACACACATTAACACCAGCAAATTTTACCCTAGAAACACCAACTCTGGGGAAAACCAGCAATGAGGGTTTTATTAATCTTCAGCTTCAGCGAATCAGAAATAAATACACCAGTGCCAAACCTAGCAACTTCATCCACAGAAATATGAGCAGATCTGAGCCTCTGGTTCTGAGTTCCTGCCTCCCTGGCTGATATACAGCCTCCCTACTTGACAGCTTGTTGTTCTGTGGATGGTGTTACTGTGGGTGCAACTGAGACAGCTTATGGACCTCACAGTATGGCTCGATCTGGTCTGTAGTGGCTACAACCTAGCCCTCTTACCCTCACGGTTGCTACAGCCACCAAAAACTCTGCCCTTCTACACTCCTCATGCAGCCTCTGCATCAAAGTGCGGCTTCTTGGCTCCAAGACAAAGGGATCGGCGTTTCTTCTCATGCCCTGGCTCACGGCTTGGGTAGAGATGAAGACTGGGTGCCTTCCTATCTCTTTCTCGACCCTTAACCCTGCAAGAAACTCACCTCAAATCTGATCTTCAGCTGAAACCCTCTTGGTGTCACTCACCAACTCAATGCTCTCCTCAAGTCACCTCCCTTGCTTATAAATCTCTACTAGTGGTTAACTTCTAACTGACTTGGAGATACATTAAATCATGTATCTTTGGCTTGCATGACACCTTACCTAAGCCAAGACACCTGTCCTCGTTACAATATTTTAACAGTGTGATGCTAGAGTTTTCTCGTGTGATGCTAGGGGTTGTTCCATGCATGTAAACCTTAGAGAAGACCATGACATTGGGGATGATGATAATTATTATAGCTCTTGTTGTAGTGCTAAGTTTCTACCCTAGAAGAAGACATGGAAAATGGAGCTCATGCCCTCCATGACTTTGGAGCCTTGTTCTTGTGGAATGTGAGGCTAGGGCAAGATCATGGACAAACTAGTGTCTTGAGCTTGGTGTGATACCTTGCTTGGAAGAAGACTTGATTATTGTATCTTTGATGTTCCATGTAGGTCTTGGTGCTTGTGTTGATGTAAGAGTGGAAGACCTAGGGTTTGAGGACTCACACCCCAAGATGAACATGTAGATTTGGAGGCTAGCACTAGAGTTGTCTTATCATTTACTTGTGAAATGCAACATGGCTAGGATTTGTAAACCCTAAGACAATTGCTAGTGTGGAGGGCTTGTGTGAAACAAGCATGTTATATGTACCAAGGAGGACTTGCTGGTGTTGATGCTAGCATGTACAGGATCTTTGGTGGAGTGACCAACTTTCTTTGGGAGTGATTTCTAGCGAGGAGGTGGTGACTAGGGTTTGCTTATGATTTCCCTAACTAGGGTTTGGAGAGATTGACTTGTACAAGTTTTGTGATGAAGTTATGGTTTTTACTTGTACTTCATCTTATATGTGTGTGTGTGTGTGTGTGAAGTTTTCCAGCTGTCCAAATTTTGTGTACTTGTAGATTTGATTTTGAACTTGTGTTATCTTCATGATTGAGTAGATTCTAGCCCTGGTTATGCATGTTAATTTGACATAACATTGTGCTGAATTTACTACGTGATTTAACACATATCTAGAAGATAGAGAAGATTAGTTGCTGTTATAATCTGCTATAATAAGATATTTCAGATACGTTATATGCTTGGAAAGTGTACCCTAAGGGTCGTAGCTTTGTGGTATTGGAGTACACTTTTCAATAATACTTCCTTGGGCTGCCTAGTTAATTGGGTTGGACAGAAGTGAAATATCACTATTGTAAACTAATATTTCAGATTCAGCCCTAAGGCTGAAAATTCGCTCTAAATAGGACCAAGAAACCTTAAGTAAACGAGGTGCAATTTCTAAATTATCATTAAAATACCAATTCTTGAAATTCGTACATGGTTTTAGAGCTATTTTGACTAAGATTGCTGTCCTGGTGAAGACGTAGTTGGATATTTCAACATTGTTGTACCTGGGAGTGGTACTTGACCTATTATAGGTTGATTAGGTGTGACACCCACTTGGGAGAAGCATTGGAACCCTAGAAGGGCTGTTCTACTTCATTTATTGCTGAATTCTTGCTTTGAGGTGTGCTTTAGATTTACATGATGATGACTCTTAATTTTAGAGTGTAACAAGTTGAATGATGCTTCCAGTTTCATACCTTGGAAGTTCAAGTTGTGAATGCTTTTGGAAAAGGTTGAGCTTTGGGAGCATGTTGGTAAAGAGATAGGTGCACCTTCTAAAACAATGAAGTTGGACACCTATGTTAAGGAGACCAAGGAAAAGAGAATCATTCTCAATTCAGTGAAGAATCACTTCATCCCTCACATTGCAAACAAGTCCTCCAATAAGATGTTTGACACTTTGTTTGGTTTATTTCAAGGTTCTTGTCTCTAGACAGATGCTCTTGAGAAAAATATTTCATTGATATGCATGAGCAAGACAGATACATTGATGAGCTATCCGGTCGAGATCACAAAGTTGAGACATTAGTTGGCTTCCATAGGGGCCAATGGTGGAAGATAAGGAATTGGTGTCCATTGCCTTGAATGGACTTATCACATCTTGGAGGCCTTCAGTCTAAGGTGTCTGTGCTTGTGAGAAGTTTCCTACCTTTACGAAGTTCTAGGATGACCTTGTGTAAGAAGAGATCAGGTTGGATCCTATTCGACGCAGCAAAAGTAGAAGTAACATTCACTGGAAGGATGTAGAAGGGAAGCGAGAAAGGATACAAGAAGAGTGAGAAGGAAGATTCAAATCCAGGAGAGAAGGATTTGACTAATGTGAAATGTTTTAGGTGTCACTGGTTGGGGCATTATGCCAATCAATATCCAAAGAAGGGAAAGGCCAAGCACAGACAGATTGCAATTAGCACTGTAGCAAGAGTGGATGGCAAATCATCCTAGTTTGAGAGTGCCTTCTCCATGGTCTCTTGTTTATCTTCTTATGTTGTGTCAAGTGTTGGATGGTATGTGTATAGTGGGGCATTGAGAAATATGATTTATGACAGAACACTTTTTAGCAGACTTCAAGAACAAGAGAGAGGTATGTCTGGAGTTGGGTGATGATGCCACATATCTTGTTAAGGGATTGGGCTCCATTTCCTTCCAAGTGCCATCAAGTGATGATCTTGAGTTGAATGATGTTTTGTTTATTCTTGTGTTGAAGAAAATCTTCTTTCAATTTCTTATATGGCAGAGCTTCAATATGAAGTTGCATTTGAAGGACAACAGTGTACTATCAGTGATTGTAGTCTAGCAAGTCCAAGGATTTCAGCTAGAGGAGTGTGAGATGGTAGCCTTTATAGGTTGCCTGTTGATCTTGTGGCACTTGTACATTCCAACAAGAAGTTGGATGAGCCTTTTAGCTTTGTGGAGACATATGCAGAGCATGCATGGCAAGATGCCATGGAGACAGAGAACCTATTGTGGAATTTGAGATTAATTCCAAGCTTGCAACACATGGGAGTGTTGTAGAGTACAAGAACAAGGTTGTTGGATTCTCTCAGGGAGAGCGAGTTGACCTTGATGTTACTCTTGCTTCAAGTTTCTCTCAAAAAGAGGGAGGTGACCTTGTTGAGGTTGTTGCTTCAACCGTCGAACAAGTGCATGTGATGGATTCTCATGCTCACAATTTGATGATAAATTTTTATGGGTTGTTGTTACCTTTACCACAAGCTTGGTATTTCAAGATCAATAAGTTGAGATGTATGCAAATTTCCATCTCGTGTTTTGATAGATCTGATTCACGTGCCTTAGTCTCGTATTGAGATGTGATCATCTTTGCAAGATGAATTGAGCAACTCATTATATGGTCTCCCAATATTTTGGCCCATGATCAGATCTCGTGTTTTGATAGATCTGATTCACATGCCTTAGTCTCGTATTGAGATGTGATCATCTTTGCAAGATGAATTGAGCAACTCATTATATGGTCTCCCAATATTTTGGCCCATGATATTGTTATAAGTGATGGTGACGTTTGGCAAGTTGTTGATGGGCAAGGGTTATGTTCCTTCAGATTCACAGGTGGTCAATGTTCTTTGGAGGTTCAAAATGGTCTGATAATATCTTGTGTTGTTGGATACAATGATACTTCTAATGCTTACAATATTGATATTCCATCACAGTGGAAGACTGTGGTCAGCCGAGATGTGAAGTTTGATAAGGGTGTGCGATCCTCTAGCTCACAGGTATCTCCTTCAGAGATTGAAGGAAGAGAGGAGGTTGTTGTTCTAGAGGCTCATTCAAAGGTTGATGAAGTGAGATTAGGGATGGATATGTCCTCACATTCTACTCCAAAAGGAAGGAAGTTGAGATGGCTTACTTGGACATTACAGGATGCACAAGAGCATGTAGGGGTGTCTAGATATTCAATGAGGGAAAGTATACCTCATAGGAGATATGCTAACCATATTGCAATGATTTCTTCCATTTGTGAGCCTTCAAGTTGTGTTGAGCAATCGAGGTGCAATGCCTTCATGGAGGACTGTGATAATCAGCTGATTGTTCCTTTCCGAGAGCCAGTGGTTGATTCTAAGACTGCAACAGGTTCAAATTTGTAGATGGCAGGTTTGATTAAATTGTATCGGGAGTCGACTGGAGTTGATGAAAACACTTTCCTTGTAAAGAGGGATTCATGAGGAAACCATAAGGGCATGACATTTGTGTTCATCAAGAAAACCTAGGAGAAGACAAGGAAAAAGAGAGATGTCTTGGATGTTCTTGGAGAGATTGATCTTGTGTGATGGTAGGGTTTGTGCCATGCATGTAAACCCTAGAGAATAACATGACATTGGAGATGATGATGGTTATTATGGCTCTAGTTGTAGCACTAGGGTTTCTACCCTAGTAGAATACATGGAAGCTAAAGCTAATGCCTTGCATGACTCTGGAGCTTGGATGTGAGGTTAAGGAAAGAACATGGACAGACTAGCTTGATGAGTCTTGAGCTTGGTGTGATACCTTACTTGGAAGAACATTTGATTGTTTTATCTTTGGTGTTCCATGGAGGTCTTGGTGCTTGTGTTGATGCAAGAGTTTAAGACCTAGGTTTTGAGCAATGTTGATGACATCAGCGATTTTTTGTTGATGTTTCAAAAAATTGCGATTTTTTCGGGCTGAAAAAATCGCTATTTTTCCTTTTGTCGGTTTTTGCCACATAATATATTTTGTATTTTTTAATGTTTGCCATGGTTTACCAATTTTTGCCGATTTTTTTGCTGATGTTTTCGAGATGTTTTTTTAACCCTCATCGATTTTTTGTTGATGCCGATGTTATCAACACTAGTTTTTAGGACAAACCCTAGGATGCACATGTAGATTTGGAGGCTAGCACTAGAGTTGTCTTGACATGTCCTTGTGTGATGCAACATGATTAGGGTTTGTAAACCCTAAAGAAGACAACAGTGTTAGTGTGCAGAACTTGTGTGATACAAGCTTGTTGTATGTGCCAATGAGGACTTGTTGGTGTTGAATCTTGATGCTAGCATGTAGAGGATCTTTGATAGAGTGACCAGCTTTGGTTGGGAGTGATTCCTAGCTAGGAGGAGATGGTGGCTAAGGTTTTCTAATGGTTTCCCTAACTAAGTTTTGGAGAGCTTGCCTTGTACCAGTTTTGTGATAAAGCTGTGATATGTACTTGTACTTTATTGTTTATATATATATATGAAGTTTTCCAGCTGTCCAAATTTTGTTTACTTGCAGATTTAATTTTCAACTTGTGTTATCTTCATGATTGAATAGATTCTAGCCCTGGTTACGATAATGATTTGACATAACATAGAGCTGAATTGATCAAGTGATTAAACACATATCTAGGCAATAAAGGAGCAGATTTGCTGCTGTTATAATCAGCAGTTATAAGACATTTCATATCTGTTATATGCTTGAAAAGTGTGCCCAAGGGCTGTAGCTTTTTGGTATTGAAGTACACTTGCTCCGTATTTATATGTTATATGCTTTGAAAGTGTGCCCTGAGGGCTGTATTCTTGTGGTATTGAAGTACACTTGTTCCATATTTATTTCCTAGGGCTTTCAAGTGAATTCGGTTGGACAGAAGTGAAATATTGCTGCTGCAAATTAATAATTCAGATTCAGCCATGAGGCTGAAAGTTCACTGGAAATAGATCTGCAAAACTTCAGGTAAATGAGGTGAAATTTCTGAATTTGCATTAAAAGTCAGATTCTCAAAAATTCTACAAAATTAGCAGTCTACTCACGCTTCTTGTATACACATGGACAGAATGGTTAGAATCATGTACCTATGATGCACAACAAAAATCTGTCTTGTCATACTACTATATAAAACACGCACAAATACCGAACATGATATAATCCACTTACAATACCTCCATGGGATACAGCAATAGAAAACTTAATGAAATTGACTACTGTGGATAATGAATTTCACACACCGTTCCTGCAGTTGATTTGGAAGACAGAAATGTATGGTGCTTCAAACGAGACAAGCCAAAATCACAAACCTGCAGAACAATAACTAAGAAAGTTAACCTAGAAAGAACTCAGTTAATTTTTACAAATACATTTCATTTATAATAAACAATTTACCACGCGCTATCCATTTTTTCACAGCTTGACAATCTTGAATAGAATGAAGAAAGGATTTACAATGCTACCCATTTTCCCACAGCTTGACAATTTCAGATAGAATGAAAAAAGGAATAAATCCTTAGAACATATGGTATTGATGGAGTTACGCATTATTATGAAGGTCGGAAAACGAGTCAAAATCTATTGTCCTATTAGGACAAGTATAAAACATCAACAGGTCAATTCCTAGCTAAGAAAGTAAAAACTATTTTACAGAATAAAATGCCTCTTGATCAGAAATTACTAGTTTAGCTTGTAAGTTGAGGACTTTACTGGAGTTCCATTAGTCAGAGGAGTAGTATGGACATCAAGGGCTTGTGCCTGAGGGGCTCTCCATCATTCTCTTCACAGAATACTTCATCTTCAACTTAGTTTCAATAAGTTGGCAAATTATTGGCTTCCTCCTCATGAGGAAGGACATAAACTGGATTTCCATGCAGCACTTGGCATATGACGTATTGTATTAGGACTCTTTAACACTAGTTTTGGATGTAAAGAAGGCTGATGGTTACAATCCCTTGTACTGCTTCAACTGGTTCCCACAACATTGACCCATCGCCCCTTCTTGGACCCATGGATATGACAGTAACTAACCAATTTACTAGCATGTTCTCTTTCCACATTGGACATCAAGTTCATACAATCATAGCAGTATGTAAATATCTTTCAGACAGAAATATCGATTTTTCAAAGTCCCGTGATGATAGAATTAACCTAGTCAAATGCTCATATCAGATAATAAGTGTCTTAAGACATGTCACATAATAAAGTCTCACTTGCCTTAATAAAAGAAATAACACATGTAATGTTTTAATTATACATTAATTGTGTCTTAATTCAATGTTATATTAGTTGTAAAGGTGAGTGTCTACCTCCATGAGACTTTATGTGATGTACAATCACAGTAAATAATATAAAAAGAGGTATTGTGGGCACATGGACACAAGACTTCATGGCACATGGGAGGTCATGGTGAAAGTTCATTTACAGCAGGAGAACGTAAAAAGAAATATTAAAAAGGAGAATTAAGAAATCGTCCAAGGATACCTTCGTATCAGAGATAAAATCCTTGATTCTTGCACAATGGAAAAAGATCTCTTGCTTGGAGCAAAAGGTTTCGACTCTTGAGCAATCATCTACACTACCCATTGTGTAGAATGAAATTTCAAACTTGATGAATAGAGCCTAGACCAAAAGGATTTGGCTCTTAAGCAATCGCCTATGCTCCCTCTACAAGTGACACAAGTAAAGCTCCAACGTGAAGACCTCCAACAAGAAGGGCTCCAAGGCATGAATGCTCCTCAAGAAGGTACAACACTCCACCTCCACAAGCCTCCAAAACGCCAATGCCCCTCCTAAGGCATGTGCTCCGCTAGGCCCACCCCACCTACATGATCACTCCCTCAACCCAAGCATCCTCAAGTCAAGAACAAGCCTCCATGTAAGCAACCATGAGTGCTTGTGCCATCTAGGGCTCAACGCCCTCCTCCAAGATGCCCAATGCTCCTTGAAAGCAAGTCATCCTCCCAACCAACCAACCAATCTCGATGTGGCCATCATGAAGAAGTCACCAAATTACATGGGTCTCCAATTCTCCAAGGAAGAAAGTCACATAAGCAACAAGATGAGCTCTAGCAATCAATGAGCAAGCCACCTCACCTATGTATGTCCATAACGGCACATCAAAGGTCACCCATACACCATGCACCTCACATCACATGAAGCACCCCCAAGCATGGTGTAAACACTTTTGGAGTAACCCCAAAAGCTAACACTCCCTCTTTACAAGGAAAGTGTTTTCACCAACACCCCCAAAAGCTAACACTCCCTCTTTACAAGGAAAGTGTTTTCACCAACACGAGTCTGCTCCCTCTGTAACTCAATCAAACCTAGCATCCACAAATGAATACCTGTTGCAATGTCAAAATCAAAGATGAGTCCAGGAAAGGAAGTATCCCCCAAGCATCCCACTCCTCCATTAAGGTATCACACCTCACCTCCTCATAAGAACTAGAAGGCTCACAAATGGAAGAAGCCAATGCCACATGGTTAGCATATCTCTTAGAGGGCATACTTACCCTCACTGAAGATCTAGGCAGTCCTACATGCTCTTGTGCATCCTATAATGTTTGGGTAAGCAATCTCGACATCTTGTGGGATAGAGTAGTAGGTGAGGGCATATCCACCCCTAATCTCACCTTGTCCACTCCCAAATCTAATTCATCTCTAACTTGTGAATCAACCTCCAAAACAACAACCTCCTCACTCCCTTCAATCTCTGAAGAAGACCCCTATTAACCATAAGACCTCACATCCTCATCACAATTCACATCTTTGCTCACCACAATGTTCCATTGTGCTAGAATATTTATCCTATATGTTGTCAAAGTCTCACTATATCAAATAACACAAGATGCCATCATAGCATCTTGAACCTCGAAAGAATGTTGAAAACCTGTGAATCTGAGCATACATAACTCTGGATCATCTACAACTTGCCAAATCCCATCATCCCTCAAGTCATCTCACTGGCCGAAATTGTCAACCACCTGTAATCATGGATATGTTGCCCATGCACCTCAAAACCTCCGATAATTGAAGCATCAACCAAGTCAACTCCCTCTTTTGAAAAGAATCTTGATGTAAGAGTAGCATCACGTGCCACTCCCTTTGCCTCAGAGAATCCAACAACTATATCCATATCCTCTACAACACTTCCATCAATTGTAAACTTGCCATCAATCCTTGATTCTAGAATCCACAATGGGTTTTGACCCTGTCTCTATGGAATCTCACCATGTATGCTCTGCATATGCCTCCTCAAAGATAAAAGGTTCATCTAGCTTCTCATTGGAATGTACAAGCACCACAAGATCATCAAGCAACCTATAAAGGCCACCACGTAGCACACCTCTAGCCAAAGTCCTCAAACTTGCTAGACTACAATCATTGATTGAGCAACATAGTCCTTCAAATGCAACTCTATATTGAAGTTTTACCATACAAGAAACTAAAAAAAAGATTTTTATTCAACCCAAGAACAAGAACATCCCCTAACAACATTTGGAAGGAAATGAAGCCCAATCCTTTAAAAGATAGGTAGCATCATTAGCCAACTCCACAAAAATACCTCCCCATTGCTCCTAAAATCTACTAAAGAGTGTCTTGTCATAAGTCATATGTCTCAATCCCCCACTATCCACATACCATCCAACATTTGACATGGTGTTAGAAGATAAACAAGAGACCATGGTGAATGCAATCTCAAGCCAAGATGATAGCTCATCCACTCCTATTATAGTGTCTTCAATCCCTATATCTTGTATCCCTCGCTTACCCTTCCCCTTCTTCTCCAAACACTGCCAAGGATAATGTCCCAACTGGTGACACCTAAAACATCCCACCTTGCTCAAATCCTTCTTTCCTAGACTTGAACCTTCCTTCTTACCCTTCTTATAGACTTTCTTGCTTCCCTTCTTGATGAGTCGCAAAATTACCATCTCTTGACATCTTTTCTTCATTTTTAATCCCTTTCCATTTATCTATAACCCAGTATTAGCTCATTTTAATGCTCATATGCAAGATCTAGGCTTGAACTGTTTTCCATCGCATTTCTTAGTACTTCATTGAATTTGGATTAACATTAGGGAGAATTAGCATATTTCGTATTTACTTTTGAAGTCATGGTTGATGTGTCGACAAGTTATTGCAAGATATTGCTCTAAAGTTCACAAGTGGATATTGCTTGAAGTCCCCTTTCAAGTTCAAGGAGACAAACTACTCGACTTCTAAATCGAAGCCTCTAGTATGTGCATTTTATGAATAGCTATCGAAGTTGACACATAGATGTGAGCCGATGGTTCGCGTCCAAATCTATAGAAGCAAATTATTATTATGGAACCACACATCACTTTTATTGCTATGGAACTTCAACTCATCATTGCAAAGGGGGTTTGTGGGACCAACACCAAAATATTTACATTGAATGTTAATGAAGCCACCTATGGAACTTCAACTCATCATTGCAAAGGGGGTTTGTGGGACCAACACCAAAATATTTACATTGAATGTTAATGAAGCCACGAATTTGGTGTTCCATCCATTTGGGAAAGTTAAAATGTATGTGTCAATTGCTAGAGGTCAGGAAGGAATCTAATCGAGGGTTTAATAAGAACAACATTTTTACATGATTCTAGGACCATGTTTTGAGTATCTATAGTCCCAAACCCTCATGCAACGCTCCAATCTAGCATCTTCGGGGTTGCAACTTGCAACGGGAAGAGTTCTAATTCATTGTTTGGAATCTTTTCAACCAACATGGCCATGCTCGACCTTCAGATCATAACCAGAAACAACCAACATTCAATCCGAACCATCTTTCTCCCTCGGCAAGATAAAAATGGGATGAATATTGTTGTAATTTGTTACAAGTTGTTTCAAGACTATTGGCACTTCGTTTTTGTTCTAAAATTAGGTGTGAGGCTCATCTCTATATATTGATGAGAGAGCAACTCTGTAGGGAGAGGACTCTTAGAGCACAGTCTGAATTATGATGGTGTAAAACAAGTTTCTCTTGAGATCATTGTTTAATATAGATTGCATTTTCGCGTTTTGTAGAGTGTGTGAATGGATGCAGCTATAGTCTTTTAATTTGTTGCCCTGTTCTTGGAAGGGAGCTCACTCCATGAGAGCAGAGTGTTGTACAGTTGGTAATCTTTTATTTCTTGCTTTGTGTGTTTATTTATTTCTGAAGTTTCAATTCAAGTATTTCTAATTTGCAGTGTGATTTACTTCTTTGCAAGGCATGGTGTGTTTCCTTTTCTACAATTTCATTTCAATTCCTAGATTAGTTTCTATCAAAGTTTGCCAACAACAAGAGCTATGATCTATGGAAATAGGAAGTTCCCAAATCATGCTTGGTGATTCCCTGGTGGCAGCAAGGTTCTCGTTCTTGGTCATTTCTTGATGCCAGCAAGGTTAGCATGATTGGTGTTCAAGTACATGATCATTGCCAAGAGTGATTGAGCTAACTTTGGAATTTTGTAGTCTAGTGATGCAATTTCCTTTCTATGTAGAAGCATGTTAGACAAATTAATGCAAGTTAAGAATTTGTAGCCCGCACATACAGTGCATGACATCTCACAAGTCATTACAAACCCCGGTTGATAAAATAAAATGCACAAGTGTTCCTGGTTAAATAGAATGTATATAGAAACACTATCACTTCTTCATCTTCCCAATGAAGGCAACTTCTTCCACTTCCACTTGCTATGCTGAATAAGACACCAACATGATCTCTTCCAAAACAAGATAATCCCAAAGCTTCATAAAGGTAGTCAACTTCTCCAAGAAGGCCTCAAAGAAGTAACAAGTCCATTCAAAGCAATGGACATCGACTCCTTATCTTTCACTAGTGTCCCTACGGTAGCCAATTGATCTTTCAACTCTATTATCCTAGCCAAATAGCTCACTATTAGCCCCTCAGGGGTGACAACTTTTCAAGGTACCCTCACAAGGGTGTCACGTTGTTGCTTGCATGAGATGTCGTGCTCGTCTTCTCTAGGCCAAATAGAGTTTCTCTTGATCTCCATCAAATGTATAATCATGCTACCTTGGCTATGGTATAGCTCATCTTCCTCCCTCACTCTTCAAATGACAGAAACATTATGGATGGTAAAGTATGGTTTTAGTATGCTTGATCTTGATATTCCATGTATCGAAGTTTATTTGGATGTGATGCCATAACTTCCTAGTTAGACATAAAAGTGGTAAACACTTAACAACATCCAATAGCACTTCATAGCATTGCATAGTTTTAGTATTTGCCTTGTCATACCTTCGAGAACATGTTTTCTTTTAGAAGTGTGTCATTTCTCGAGTCAATTTCTACTACCAAATACTTTGCCTAGATATTGTTGTCCAGATCCTAACCATGCTACACATATCCACCGTCCCTGTATCATTCATTCCATCCATATAAAAAAGTAATCTACCTTGATCATGTATGATTTCTCAAAGGTTAAAAGAAAAGGTGTAGAAAAAAAAGCTTGACAGGCCAACAAAATCAAGTGTCAATCAACAAATGATTTTTAGCCAAGCCAACAAGAATGCCACGTGACCACAAACAATGAGGTCGAACTTGAGGAGGTTGATGACAATCTAGAATGCCAAAAGACAAAGGGTCAAGCCACGTTGATGGACACTTGTCAAGTTGTTAGCAAGGTTGTTGCTAAGAAAACAATTAGGATGAACAACAATAACGATTTTGGGTCAATGTAACAGGTAGAGAACATGAGAAGGGTTTGATTGTACACAAGTTATTTGGACTAATTCAGTTCATAGTTCAGTGAAGCAAGGAAGAGTTTGCAAGTCAATGGTCTTACATAGACAATACACAAAACAAACTTAGAAAACCTATGATCTTGATAAAGAAATTGACATAGGAACAAGTCACACCCCAACATAAGATAAAACTCTATACTTAGCAAATATTGTGGTAAGTTTTATTAGAAGACAAAAGAGTATTATCCCTTGAGTGCAACACGGTCTAATGTAATAGTTTCTTTACCTTCCAATGAAATACTAGCGTTTTCCTTCCCCGTGAGGGTTTTCTCTAATTTAAAACAACATGTTTACTTGCATTAGTACATATTTTTATGGGTTGTGTGCAATTGAACGTAAGAACAAAAATTTCAATCATGAGTGCCACTGGGATATTCTAACTCACCCAGTGGAGTAATGGATCATTCAAAGACATGGTCGGCTATAGAGATTTAGTCAAAGATGTACAAGACAACTCTAGGATTATTTGGTTATGATATGGCAATGTAGAGAAGGACAATTGTGTTGCAAGGTAAGCAATTTTGTTTCAAGTTTCAAACTCTAAGATTCCAAGTTCACATTTAAAATTTTATGAAGAGGAACTCCAATGTTTCAAAATCTAATATTATTTCTTTTCCTTCTCATGTTTTGTTGTAGACATGTATTGGGGTCATTATGATGGACAAACACCAAATCTCAAAAATTTGCAATATGAGTGCTAAGTCAAACTTGCAGTGCTTTTAATTAGGAGCACAATTGGACTGTAGCTGAAAAAATATACTCAACAAAGCATAAGAAGTTGGAATATCAACACCTTTATGATAAGGTGCTTGTTTATTAACACGTGATTCTATTGGTCAATGACCCCGTGTTTGACTAAGAGGTGGAGAATGATACTATTATAGAGAATACAAGTTACAACTACTTGGCTAGATGGGAAGAAGGACCAGATGCAAGCCCAACCAGTGTTGGACCAGTAGAATAACGTGCAAGAGCAACCAATATGACACTCCTCCAGAAAATATGTGATGCCAAGACCCTCTGCTAGTAGGCCCCATAAAAGTGGCAAACAACACTTATGTCATATTTGTGGTTCAATTTTCAAATTGTTTCTGTTATCATAGAATTTAGCACTTGTGCGAAGCCTTTCACAAGATGCTGATATTGAGTAACAATTGGAAGAAGTTGTCATTGTCACCTAGACAAGTATTTCTCTCATTTTAGTGTTGGGTGAACATCCAACACAAGGGAGGCTTCCCTTGTGACCTCAAGGGATTCTACAACAAGCTAGAGGCAAGTCTACAGCCCCCAATCTTGGTCACTTAATGAGATAGGCTAGGTTTAGGAAGGCAAGGAGAGTTAAAATGAGGTTTAGG
>CBVK0100370200.1:0-12987 GCA_900067695.1 Picea abies
CATTAAACTACAGTTCGAGCCACAGTGGGAGTGCTAGTAGGTTGTGGCAGACTTGTTTTCCACACCTCTCCCTCAATGTCTCAGGTTTTCGTACGTGACCCCTCTACTCCACATGTGAGTCTGGTCGTCAAGCTATCATCATCCTGCATCATCAATGAATCATGTCAAAAATAAAATCAATCATCAGAACATCTAATCAGATGTGCATATGTCATATCAACAATAATCAAACCCCAATAGTCCACTCCTTGAATAGATTCAAAGTCCAAGGGGTTTCATCGATGCCTCTGCATCCTCGAGGTCCAAAGTCCTGCACACTCAGGAGAACCCAATCAATAGCACCTGTCTATGTAAATACACAAAATAACATATAATCAAATCCATAATGCCTCATAATCATAATCAACGACCAATAGAATAATAATCCGGATCACTTGCAAGAAAGTTTCCTTGAGAATAAGTTCACTCAATGTGCGCAAGAGCGGGCTGTTACAAATTGGCAATCTCGTATTACCCAAAAATATATACCCTAGTGACATGGTCGACTATGATGAGTATATTTTGTAAAGGACTAGATATTATAAAAGGAACATGCATATCTATTTGAAGGTAACTTTAAGTAGCTCAACAATTTGGAGAGCATTGATCACTCATGAGATTTTGAATAGCTTAGAGATTTATGAAGTAGCTCAAGAAACTAGGTCATGGACCTAACATTGACATGCTTAGGAATAGGATGAAAGAAAGTGAGATTTGGAGAGGTAGAGCCTTAACTTCTTAATTTTGTTTGGTTGTGTAATGAGATTGAATGCCTATGATTTGGTGGAATGTTTCCATTGGTAGTGAATCAAGAAAATCTTTCAATCTATGTTTTTTGTGTGGAAATCATTGTTTTGCATGGAGATTTCTCATTAACAAATACATTTGGACATGTTCCATTGATTTTGGCCTTATGTTTTTGCTGTGCATTTGTTTGAATAATTTTATTGTAAAAATTTGAGATTTGAAATAAAGGCAACAAGCTCATGGTCTAATATGGTTGTCATTCCCTAAAGGCTGTTAAAATGAATATATTTTTTTCCAAGGAAACCCTTAAAAAAAACCCTCCAAATACTTCCCCATGATCCATGGATGGTAAACTAGGTAAAGTGTCGAACCTAATTATGGGGCCTAACCTGATAGGGAAATCAAGTGAGGCCCAACAATCTTTACAATATATCTAATTGAGGACTTGACCCCAAGACCTCTTGATTTATAACCACAACACTCATCCACTCCAACTAACCCACCAAGATTACTAAAGTGAGAATAAATAAATATATATATATATATATATATATATATATATATATATATTCTTTCTTTGAATAGCTTGAATATTATCTCAGTTGCCTTCCAATTTAATAACATACTTCTTATCTTGTCTTTATATGTATATAAAATCCCTTTTTGTCTTATATATATATTCTTTCTTTGAATAGCTTGAATATTATCTCAGTTGCCTTCCAATTTAATAACATACTTCTTATCTTAACTTTATATGTATATAAAATCCCTTTTCATCTTATATATATATATTGAATAATCGAAAAACAAGAAGTCGTAAACAATGAATTCAATATATAAATCTAAATTTTGGACTAAATGCCCTTTATGTAAAATGGAATTTGAGTATATGACAAAGTTTTTAAAAATCATAATTGCTTCTGTCTAATTTGTGGGAAATCATTTATTATGGAAGAATAGCAAGATAACTCACAAATGCAACCACTAATATTAAAAGGCGAACTAGGACATTATAAAGAGAGCAATAGAAAATTACAGTTTGAAATTAAGAAGGAGAAATATTTTAATGGGTTAACAAAAAAAGATAAACTTTATTTCAAAGAGCGTAATCGGGAATTCGTCGCACAAATTGAAGAACTAAAAACCAATAAACAAAAAAAGAGACTTACTAGAACGAGATGAAAAAATATCACGATTAATAAATCATAATCAAAATTTACTAGTAAAAATCAAGAAGTCAAAAGACAAGAAGAAAGGGAATAAAAATTCAGAACAAGAAAATCAAGGTCTCAAAGAGAAATTAACCAAAAAATAGGAAGAAAGCTCCTGCCTAAGGAACCTAAATCAGAAGTTACTTGAACAAATTAAAAGCTCAAGGGACAAAAGAGAGGACAATCTAGAATCAAAAAATAAAGATGACAAGTCGGAAAATAAGGGAGAACTTTTACGTTTAAGATGAAATAATCAGGATTTACTAACACAAATTAAAAAGCTTAAGCATGATAAGAAGTCTTTACAAGAAGAGCTAGATTGGAACACATCATTAATTGACAAAGAAACAATGACTGATCCAATAGAGAAATTACCAAACATTTGAATTATGACATCAGAAAAAGGAACCAATAGAGATTCAGTCGATGTTCAAATTCAAAAGAATTCTTATATTGACAAATCACTACAAACATCAAAAGAAGATGGTTCCAAGGAAAAGTCACAAGAGATTAGGATGCCTTATCATCATCCAAATCACAAAAGTCGTTATGTGCAATGACAAGATCAAAAGATATATAAACAACATTCTTCTTACAGAAAGACGAACTACAAATTCATAAAAGAAGAGAGACAAAATCAACAACTTGTGTAGAAGCCGAAAATCAGAAGTTCCATCAAAATAGTCAATCAACAAAGAGTTCTAGTAAAGATCAACTTGGGGTGGATCAATTCACAATCGATGCAACAATTTTGCTTGGAGATTCCTAAATCTTATCATCTTGTTTCATCAAGTGTCGCAGCTACAAGTGCAGAGGATCTTGAGAAGACATTGTGAGCCAGAACAAGAGTTAAAGGGAAGCTTTTCAGTAATTATGCTTTGAGGATAAAGCATTTTTAAGGGGAAGGCAACGTAACATATAAAATATGTATAATATTATGTAATAATAATAATTAGTTATTAACTTTCTAAGGGACACATCCCGTCATGGAAGGTTACCATAGGTGCCTTTAGGTTCTCTATATATTTGGCACTCTCATTATACATCATCTATCAATTTATCTCATTATATACATTCTTATTCAATATATTTTGTTGTCTAGTATGTCTTACAGTTATTTATCACATTTATGATGAATGTCCATGGTAAAAACCAGATTGGTTCTTTACATTCTCTTCTCTTCTCTCAAACTGTTAATTTTGTTGCTTCTCAATTAGATTCTAGATCCTCTTGCAGGTTGATTAGCCAAATATTACATGGTATCAATGCTTGAGTGAATCTAAGGGAGTAGTATACAAGTTTACAGATGGAAGACATAAATTAGAGTGCACCAGATAGGATGGATCAATCTCAGCAGATAATCCTCACACCATTCAACTACTATGAATGGAAGACACAGGTGGTTATTCTCTTGCAGAGTAAAGGCTTATACAAGACCACAATGGGAACTAAGACCGAACCAAATTTTGTTGTTGAAAAGGAAAAATTGTTTTATCGAAAGGATGAAGCATATGGATTGTTATGTCTCTCTATTTCTCTCGACCTCTCATTCCACGTCGCATCTGCAAAAACACCCAATGAAGTCTGGACCAAGATGACTTTTCGGGAAGCAGGATCTGTTGCGAGGACATCAGTTGGAAAATGAACTCATTAGTTCGAGCCCGAGCAGCTTTGACACTATGCAAAATTTCTTCATCAAATTTAAATCACTATTGCTTCATCTCAAATCATGTGGCATAGACAAGAAGGAAGAGTAACTCATTCTCTAAATTCTATCCAAACTGGGTCCTAAATACTCAAATTTCATTTCTACCTTGCATGCAACAAAATCCGCATTCAGAGATGCTCAAAAGATGCCTTCATTGGATGATTTTTCTACCTCTCTCACCCATGAGCAAGATAAACGTATTCAAATGTGTTCCCTCGAGACAACAAAGGCACATGCAATTGTTGCAAATGAGGGAAGCAAGACTAGCAGCAAACTTAAACAACAATTCAAAGGCAAGAAAGACCAAGATTAGAAGAAGGAGCACAATCCAAAATCTACACATTAGTCCTCCAACTCTGAAACTAGGAAAACAAAGAAGGAGAAGGTGATATGTGCTTACTGCAAGAAACCCAATCATGAAGGACATGCATGCATCAGAAAGCAAATTGATCAAATGACCTATCTTCTTGAGAGGAATTATATCAATGTCACTGATAATATCAAGAAGAAAGTTGAGACATCTGAAAGCCAACAACGTGACAAAGGCAAAGGCAAGGAAATAGGTCATGCACTTGTTGTTGTTTCCGAGTTTTTCCGAAATTTTCAGGTCCAAGTTTATTCTTGCCAATAATTTCCAATATTTTTCAATATTTTCCCTGATATTTCCATTAAGTTTCTGCCTGGACCCTTGGCAATATATTCCCGAAAACGTTACTCGCAACATTGATATATGCATGTTCATACAGAGTGACTTTCAGCAAATTTGTTCGAGAACATGTTTTTCTTTTAAACAAAATTTAATTAACTTCATGTTTCATTCTTTAGGGGGATCCTTTGCACCCCTCTCTTTTGGGTGGGATACTATTGCTGGTTGTAATCACTTGTCCCTTTGACTTATTTTGGTCTTCAGCGTACATTAATATAAACTTCAATTTATCTTTATCTTCTTTTGTATTTCTTTTTGTGCCTAGGAGTTCTCTTTGGCACTCTCAAATCCCCATTGTGACTTGTACTTTCTAGTCCCAATCACCTATTTTGGTCACTTGTGGAAATTAATAAAATTCCTTAAGTTCTTCTTTCTTTCAGAGCAGCCTAGTTCCATGTTTATTCCTTAACAAAAAGGCCAATACCATCTATTTTGGCTATTTAGCCTTACAATACTTGCTAGATAAAATAAAATAATCTTTATTTGAGCAAAGTGACAAAACTGTTGCACCCTTAAATCCTGGCAGCCTGAACCTTTCAGTATAAATAACAAATTTGTGAGACTCGGACTCTGCAAAAACACAGCCAGCTTTGGGCATGGCAAAACTCAGCTCAAGACCTGGTGAAACTCGGCAAATAGAAAAAACTCACACCACATGAAATTTTGTACAGAAAAAGTAATATTGACACTCCCAATGAATACAATCTATAAAACAGCAGTTTTGAGGTAAGTTTGGCAATTCTTGGGCGAGTTTGACAAGTGTTGAGGCGTGTTTGGCATGTTTGGGTGAGTATGATGAGTTTTGACCACGTGGCAAGTCTTGGATGAGTACTCCTCCTTGGAAAGACTTGTGAAGACCAGCAAGTCTTCCACGACTTTCACAATACTGACAAATATACACACCCATTATTTGAGAATGTCTTTCTACAATTAACAAAAATGCAGAGTTTCTCCTGATATATTAAAAGGTCATTTAAGAAAGAACAGGCTACTACCAAGTTACATTTTCAGTTAGTGAAAACAAATGTTATAAAGAATATCATAATCATCCATTTCAAACTGGCCCTTCAGGTGCAATAACATTATGGCTGATGAACTATAGACTGCTTATGTTCACCATAATAGATTATGTGCTAGCATCAATGTCGGCAAATGTGGGAAAGGATGATTCCTCATACATAAAGGTCCCAGTCAACCTACCTGATGATCATTTATAGCCTGAAGCAACTCCTCTCTGTAGGCATAGATTGGAAGTAACTTCCTATCATCCTATACAATAAAAAACCAAACATAAGTCAAGGAACAGCAGCATTTAAAATAATTATAGTCAATCTCTATTACAAACAGAAACAAAATGAGCATCCTTTATTATAGCTTGACTATTGCAGAAAACACTCCAGCGTGATATGGACGAAGAAGATTTTCTTTATAACAAGCATGCAATATAAACAAAACTGGAATAAATCTTCTTTATTGCACTAAGTGTCCAGTATCCACCACATATCAAGAGGTGGGATACCATTTACACTTATGAGACATGTGACTGCCCGGCTCAACTTAACAGCCATGATGGTTGAACCCTTATCAACGGCCCTTTTGCGAGAACACGTCTGCCATTTTTTTGAGAAATCAAATCCTGGTGGCGCCTACCACAGCCCCACACTTTCACCGACCCAGTTGACCTCTCATGGCTAGCATGCGATACAATATAATTCAACAAAGTGAAGCAACAAAACTAAAGCTGATATAATATTTGTAAACAGAAGTTAATGAATCAACCATCTACAAATAAAACACAGTGCAGCATAAAATCCTACTTATAAGTAAATAGAACAATTCCATAATCAATTCTTTGAGGATTCAAAGAGATGAATTCCACCTGAAGTTTCTCCAACATTGTTTTGGCAGCAAATTCCAGAGTGTCCGGACTAAGTTCCCCATCTTGGTCCTGATTCATAGTTGAAGCATTATAAGCAGAGAACAAAACATTAAACTCTTTAATTGTATAGTTGATGAAGCCACGCGAAAAACACACTAGAGCTCAGAGATACTTACCGTTTATCCTCCCAACACACTAGCTAAGACAATATTTATACAACTCTATATGCAATAAGCATATAGAAGACATATACCTGAGAGTACCATCATCTGAAATGATAAGTCATATTACCTTGTCTCCCTCGAGTACTGAAGCCTTGATAAACTCAATTTGATCTTCAAACACATAACTGGCAGAAGTATCAACAAAAGCCAGGTAAGAGATAGAGAGCATGAATGTCTATAACAAAGCACTGAAGCCTTGATAAACTCTGATCTTAGGACACATAACTCACACTGTTATGACCCCAAGACAGGCATATTTGGGGCTAAAAATGGTGAAACTGTTTATATGTAATAGGGGTCAGCCTAATAAAGGACGCACAGGACCCACCTGTGGGCCCTTTATTAGGCTGACCCCTATTACATAAACAATTACACCATTACATACACATTTAGCCCCACATATGCCCCCTTGGTGTCATATCAAGCAAAAGTATCAACAAAAGACATGTAAGAGATAGAGAGCATGAATGCCTATAACAATCAATAACATGTGCAATAATAAATAAATCTTTTTAAAATTGAACTGCTCAGAAACTACATATTTGAAAACAAACCAAGTGTTTGAACTGGAGGATATGAAGAACATAAGTCCTACATGTCCACAGTAGAAATTAAAGCAAGCTTGCATGAACAACATCACACACCATTAAAGAGACCCTGTCTTCAATTAAATGCATCAGATGAAATCAACATGATGCAAAATTTCCATATACGGTACCATAAATAACTTAGAATTAAATGCTAAGACTATGTTGCAGGAAACGGCACTTCAGGTGCCATTCCAAGTGCGTTTCTGTTCAGAAAAGTGGAAACACGTGTGGTACAGCCTTGAAACACGTTTCCAGCCGTACAAACGCATCCCACGTGTGGGAAACACATTTTGTACAGTCGAAATTGCTTTTCCAAGTTGTATCAGCAACCATACGACATGTTTCCAACACTAAATCTGCCTATTTTGAGTTGGTCTGACTCAGTTTTTTACTAGGTTTGACCAAAAATGTTGGCAATTAATGGTAATGTTAAATTCTTAAAATAAAAGTTGACATTTCCTTTATCTTCCCCTTGTATCCTTAAAAGTTGTCATTCCCTTTATCTTTCCTTACCACATATGAAGCCCAACGAGGTTGGAACCATTAATTGTTTCAGGATGTTTTAGAGTGGATCCAACCTCATTGGACTTCATATGTAGAAAGTAGAATTTCATATCCCATTCAAAATTCAGCAGACTTAACAGTGTTCAGGATTTTTGGATCGGTAGGATCTAAGTCACATGGTTCAGGTTCGAGTTCGAGTTCGGGTTCAGCAACGATTAGGTTTGATTCGGGTTCAAATTTTCCAATAAGGTTGGGATAAGGTCCGGCTTTAGGTTCAACTATATATATTGAACCTCATCCCAAACCTAAATAAAATTCTCCTTCAAATTCATCCTAAGGTTTGAACTCAGGCACAGGTTCAAGATCATTCAAGTTCAGCATTAGGTTCGACGAACCTCAAATTTTTTTTGAGGTTCGCCAAATTTTGAACCTCAAGCTTTAGGTTCGGTGAACCCTGTGACTTTGGGTAGGATTGCAGCATTTTCATTGGATTCTATCACAATTCTAGATAGCTAGTCTGCATTTTGAGTGATCCAATTTCTGTAGGGACATGGCTAAAAGCTACAGCCATTAGGGCTTTATATGCAGAAAATTAACAGTTAGGACAGTTTGCATCTAAGTAAGTTTTAGGGCCTAGTTTTACCTAGTCTTTGTTTATAACACTTGGATAGTATTCTTAGGTGTTTTAGCTAGTTTCTAAAGTTGTTTTTAGCTGATATTGAAGTGGTTTTAATGCTTATTTCACTGCTGCAAATTCATATTTCAGATCTGGTTATGCTTTTTAAAGTGCTCCAAAACCTTAAGAAATCATATTCCATGTGTTGAAGAAATTGTTAATTAGTTTGGGGCCTTTCCTCTTGAATGTTTTGGGTTCACTTTGAAGTGATTGACTTGACATTTCAGATCTGATATTTTGGTCAAACCACTGTTGCAAATCACTTTTTCAGATCTGGTTAAGTGTTACTAAGTGCTTTAAAAACTCTTTAAAATCATCTCTTAGACATTGGATTTAAATTGCTCCTTTATCTATAGCTTGTGGGAAAGCAAATCTGAATTTGATTGGACAATTTTGAGAAGTTAAGAAAGCTAATTGCTTGCCTTACATAACAGCTAATAAATCTGGTGCATCTTTCAAGCAAATCTATGGTCTATTGCTAAGTACTTTTGTGGAGAATTGTGAAATTAATATTTGCTTGTTAAGGAAATATTGTGGTGCTTTGGTGCAAAGTATATCTCATTGATTTGATATTGGTTCATCTTCTTCAAGACATCCTTGCTTGGTTGTCTCATTTCTTTAAGAAGAGTTAAATTTAGGAAAATTGCCATCGACATTTTAAGCGCTTAATCGAACAAATCATCTAAGTTGAACTTATTTTCTTAGGGGTCTTAGAAAAGATGTATTTGGGCGTATATAAACGTATGATTTGTCATTAGTAGTTACTCTACCAATGTTGTATCTCCGGGGCTTGTAGTTCTCTCACGTACCTCGACGTATATTAGAAGACCACGGTCGCTTCATCGTACTTAGAGGTATATAGAGGGGCTCCCGTCGAACGACTATGCATTATACAACACTACTATTGATTGTGCTCCTATCTTGGAGACCACCTAGAATTCTTGAAACAACTGAGCAAACCTATTGGCCGTCTTGATTTTTGTAATGCCCCGAAAAAAACATTCAGGAAGATTTCCCTCTCATACCAGGGTGGCTTGGGAACCCCTTAGGTATATTTGAGGGCTACAACAACTAGACACTCTGTGAGGATCCTTCTGCCTAAGCCCAAATATGTCGGGTATACACATTCATTTGCCCAAATCTGTCATTGCCTTAATATTAAAATTCTGATCACTTGGTATGTAAGACTGCAACTTTCACATCAGCGATCAGTGGCGGGGTTAACTTATTGGCCCTAGCTTTTATTTACACTTGGCATAATTGACATTTTGTTGCAGGTGACTTACTCTTTACCCTTACCTTTACACTTCCTCCATCCATTCATAGCTTTTGGACCTTTCTTGACCTTGTATCGTGACCTCCCAGGGCCTTCATAGACTTTTCCATTATCTCTCCCCAGGGGTCACTCGGGACCTTTCCTAAGGTGACAGTGGGTTTCGTCCTGCTGTGTTGTCCATCGGTTAAGATTGCACAAGGCTCTAGTGCAACCTACAATCCGTGCGATAACAGTCCACACATGAGCTGTCACTTTAAAAGTAAATGCAGAACACACTACTTCCCCTAATGTTAATCAGAAATCCATTGAAAAATTAAGAAATGCAATTGGAAAATCATCTTGAGCCTAAATCCCGCATATGGGCATTAAAATGGGCTAATATAGGATTATGAGTAAACGAAAAGGGTTTAATAATAAGGAAAAGAGGGTGTCAAAAGATGATAATTTTGTGTCTCATCAGTAAGTCTAAATTAAAGATTATCAATAAGGAGTAAAATAGACTTGAATCATGAGGTAAATCCAACTTATTCATTTATGAGTGTTACTATTGGAGTTACTGAAATTTCCCAAATATTTCCTCAAGTAAAAGATGTGTAAATTGCAATAATTCAAGGAAAATTCACAACTAGAACTTGAAATAAAACTTGAGAGATTACTTCTAGCTTGTGATATTTATCAAGTCTTTGTTAAGATCTTCTATAGATGGAGTAGCACAAGACTTGAACTTATGTAAATTTGTTTTTTTATAATAATTTCCAGATTTACATAAATACTATAAATACTCTAAAGAACAAAGAATAAACTTAAAATTACTAGATCTAGGACAAAAGTTGCAATTAGGTTTTGAAGATAATAACTTTAAATCAAACCCTAATTGAAATAAGTCTAGGAAATGAATATGCTTTGAAATCAAACCAGTGGACTTGAAAAAGAAATCTAAACTAAAGATGATTCAATATTTTCCTTTAGATTTCCAATGAACAAGAAAAGTGAAAGTTTTGGGTTTTTATATATTTTGGAGTTTGATGGGAGAAGACAAGTGCCTAATCCTAGGGCTTATGGGGTCAAGAATAAGAACTTCTTCTAAATGGCCTATATTTTTAATGGATTCGAGTAAGGAGGCTAGGACCAAAGACTCAATAGTCTCCTCTCTAATCTAGATGAAAATGGAGACCAAGACCCTACAAAGAAGGGCTCCTAGAAGGATCACCTTCAACTAGCAAAATCAACTATAATCTAGCAATTGAAATTACATATGCTACTTTCTTACCTCTATGCCATTTCTGTCAATTCCTTGCAAGTTGAATATTGCCTTTATTCTTAATGCATGTGGAAGACAATTGGATAGATGGTAGCCATTGCAGTTATGACTCTTCCATTGAATCAATAGATGATGACATCCCTCTCCAACTCAACAAATATTTGCTATACATGGTAATAGTTTTATTGAATGATAATATGCACACCCACACCTTATTTGTTCATTACAAGGGTAGTGGTCTACACTCTAGATTGATGGATTCTTGATCCACTTCATCAAGTGACAGCTGGATCTGTGATTGGTTCTTATTTGAACTTTGCTAATTGCTTCCTTAATGACTTATTATAATACCATCTTTTGGAGTTGGCACACTAACCAAGTTTCCCTGCACACAAAGAGCTATACTTTAGCTGTGATGGACTTGACCACATTTTTTATTAATTTCAATCCAACCATACTAAAATATATAGAGTTTGGCTTTGCAGGGAAGCAAGAAACACAAATCTCTCATTCAGGGGGAAAATGCTTTGTTTTACCAAAGACAGCGATCGGAAACAAGGCTATCTGAAAGTGATTTCCATAACCTTCCCAGCTGTGGAACGGAAGCCAGAACGAATCTTGATTCTGAACCGAGTAGAAAGGGAAAGGATGAAAACCATGTGAATGGGGATGCCACAAAAACCACTTCAGTAGAGGAAAGACGTGAAAACCAACATGTTCACATGGAATCAGAAAATAACATGGATGGGGATGGATTTGACTGGGAAGATGGCAACATTGCTTCTTGTGAAGGAACTATGCATGCCAATACAAGTCAATGGAATGGGGATCTGACTATTGAAGTGGAGGATGATGATACCTCCAAACAGGGCAAGAAACGCCCAATTCGAAGAGCAACTGCAAGAGATAAGGTGTTATGTGCTAGATGCTGTGCCTTTGTTTTATGTCAGTAATGTTGTAACGATTGAACATCAAAATTTACTCTTCAGAATTGAAAATAAAAATCTGTGGAGATTCAGGAATTGGAACGATCTTTCTATTTTAGTAACTTTGGAGTTTCTCAGATTTAGCAATTTACTGAATTTTGACATCATGTTTTGCAGGAATTTGCAGAATTGGTTCACAAGGTGCACTTACTCTGTTTAATTGGAAGGGGAATGCTAGTCAATAGTGCTTGCTATGATCCTCTTATTCAGGTATTATTTTTATATTAGTAATTATAGTGCCTTGGAACATTTGACATTGAAATTGTGCCAAATGTGGAAGTGCAAAAAGTATGGAAACTGGATTTTAGCTTTATATTATGCCAGTTGATGTTTCCAAGAGTGAATACAACCTTTTTCTATTTTGTTAGATTGCTGTGAAGAAATTGCTCTTTCCAAAATATATGTCGTCCACTCTTTGCTGCTAAACTTTTCCTATTTAGTTATTGCTCCTTTTAGAGGCATTCAATGATTTTTTTTTTTTAATATTATGCTAGGGCTCCCTATCTATACTTATATCCTTTCAAAAGTGTTACTACCTTAAGCATCTTATTCTATTATAGGTGAAGCAATTCTTTCTCTCTCATATACAAAACACTAAATTTACTATGCAAGCAGATCCATTCACATACACAGTAGGTTACATTGTCTCTTTATAGAAGTATAATGGAGATGGAAGTACAATCTAGATCTTGCTTAACCTCTTCTTTTGAAACTTTCTAGAAATAATGCTATTATAACCCCCGTGCTTAATCAGCACTTATGACATACTAATATGACTAGCTGATGCGGCACATGGATCTGCATAACTGTTAATATTGGGTGGACACACAACATGATACATGCACATATATGGGGAGAATAATAAATGATTCATATTGGTGCTGCAACAAATACATCACAGGGCAAGGTCAAGGTAGATTGCATGTGAACTCATACACATACCACTTTCTCTAATTTATCTTCTCTCGCTACATGCTTTATAGCACTGTCATAGTTATGGTGGTTTAACCACCTAACCATCACATTAACATTTCTTATTACATGTTGGTCAAATATCATTCCATTAGTGTTATTGACATTTAAAATTCAATGTGTTGAGAAATTAGCTCGAGCAGGAGCTTCTTTCATAGGTTAGGTGTGAACGTGCAAGAAGTGGTTCGAGACAACTTCTAGTGACCAC
>CBVK0100370277.1:0-24356 GCA_900067695.1 Picea abies
GATGCCACGTAAGTCATTAGAATTTAGAACTTTAGATTTTTAAAATTCAATTATGTGTTTTATTTGAAAGTTTAATTATGCTTTCTTTATTTTCTATTTTCCATTGTAATGAAATTTAATTTAGTTCCCTTTCTTTCTTATTTGTTGTAGATGTTTGGTGGTGAAACTATGGTGCAAGAGCACCAAATTTATAGAAATTTACCATCTGAATCCTCAATCAAACCTTCAACGCTTCGGGATGTTAGTGCAATAGGAATGTATTTGAAAAATATGCTCAAAGAAATGCAATAGGTTAGAACTTAGAAATTCAATAAAGAAATTACATTTATTGTAATATAATGACCCTCAAGATTCATTAAAGTTTTTATGACCCTCTTATAAGTTGGAGTTTCTATGTCTCGTGACTTAGTATATACCCATTACAATCTTCAACTATGGATGAAGAAAATGGAGAGAACATCGGATGTGGATGCCATTTCCTTAAAAAATATTGATGTATTGTCTAAGTGGAGGGTGGAATCTAAGGTGCCTATCATGGAGGAGGCACCTGCATGGTTAGAGAAGGAACAACAACATGAGGAGCAGGAGGAGGAGGAGGAGGGGGAGGAGCATGAGCAACTTGAAGACATCATGGAGGGTGATGTGCTAGCATCAACACCACCTTCTATAGAGATTGATGCACCTAGTTCTACACCCATTAGTCATCGTCAGAAATTTGGTGTAGGGCCAAGGCCTTCTACTGTCGGGGAAGGCCTAACAAACAACCCATGACATTTTCATGTAAAAGGGGGAGAGGGCATTGATATTAGATAGCTAGCTACCAATTTTGTTTATTTATCATTGTACATCTACCTTATGATGATGAGATACATTTATATACGTGATGTCATTTTTTATTGGTTCTCCACTTTTGTGTCCTTGATTGGACAACTATCAGGTTTCAAGATTTGGTATCGACTTTGATGTATCATTTTCTTAATTGGCATCCACTACATCATATATATCAGTGCTTTCTCCATATTTATGTGTCAATGTGTTTATCTAATGTTGTTTCTTTATATGTTTAAAATTTTGAAAAAAATGAATATATTTTGTATTTTTTAATGTTTGTCACGGTTTGCTAATCTTTTCATCGATGTTTCCGGGAAGATGTTTTCCGGACTCTCACCAATATTTTGTCGATTCTGATGTTATCAACATTGCTTGCTACGTATTTATTTAGGTATATTGTGAATATCCATTCACACCAGTTATCACGCTAAACTTGAACTGATTGAATGAAAAAATATAGGGAAATACCTAGTGTCACCTCACACAATCCCTCTCACTTCAAGCTAGTGCTTGCTAGTCTTAGGGGGAACTCCCTCGTAAAAATCAAGATAAGAAATTTAGATTTAAACAATCAATTGGTGCCTTAAGTCCAATGAATGTGGAAAAAAGGAAAGAAAAGAGAGATGATTGCATAGGGAAGATACACAAGGCCAATTGACTCAGAACACTATCAAACCATTTACAAAATTTAGTGAACACTTGTTAAATTGATCACCAATAAAGTGATAATCTTTATTACCAACATTGTGAATACAAGGTCTAGTACATTAGTATAAAACACAAATTCTAAGGGGATGCATTGCACAAGGTTCTCTCTTCAACACTAATAAGGAATTGACATAATCACGCCATCGATAATAGGAGGCACCAATACCAAGTTTCCAATGAGCACTACAATCTAGGATGAAAGGGAGTAGAATGTGAAGTATGGAAGCACAAGAGCAAGGAATAAAGAATAACTAATCCCTTTATCTTTGATAAGCTCCATCTCTTACACAAGAGAAGGATTCACATAAAGAAAATACCCAATAATAGATGTTATGCATGATCACCTCTAATACCCTAAAAACATGCTAAATGTGTCAAGAAGATGATGCCTAGTGTTTCTTGAATATCATTCAAAGTGCATAAGATAAATATGAGAACATATCTCCCAGGCTGGGCACCCACTAACAAGAATAAATCCTACAGCTTTTGAAAATAACTCTCAAGCAGAGAGCCCTCTTCTAGCTCAAAATAGACAAGATAACTTCCAAGAAGAGCACCAAGGATAATATTATCTAAACAACATAATGGATATTATGCCTCTAGCCAATGATATCCTCTCATGGACTTATCCACTTGCTCTACTAGGTCATGGCAACCTCCAGTGACAGTTGAACATAGCCCACTAATCCATGTGTGAATGATAATATGTAACACAACTCATTCTCCTTGTTGTTGTTGGATCTACATTGGTAACATCATCCCTTCTCCATTATAACTAACCATAATTATAAAATATGAGAGTAGGATAAACAATCGACATTTTGGCTCTTTATACTATTTTATATTATTTCAATGATTTCATCATCAACTTTGACAAAGGCCATTTTCCATTGTTACAATACTAATGCCTTGATTTTATATTTTCTTGAAATCGCTTAAAATTTTTGGGTTTCCTTCTCCATCACTAAATGACCCCATCTATGCATTTGACTTTCTAAAAATAGAGTCTAAAAATAAAATCTCTCTATTTATCGCCAAAATTCACACATGAGCTTCTCCAAAACGAGTATCCATAAATGTAATTAGTTTACAAAAATAGAAAATTTCAAAAACTAGTGGCTTCAAAAATCAAAGAATTTATATCTAGAAAACTACCAAATTGTTACACAACATTGTAACAAGTTGCTAAAATAGTAAGTTTCTTAAAATAGAAACTTTCCCAAAATAAAAAATTTCAAAGTCCCATGTCAATCTAAATATCCCTGAAATTAGAACTCACCTTGATCTCGAACTTTGGAACCAAAAGATGTATTTATAAACATTGTATTTATAAACATGCTAAATCTTAACACTAAATATGCCTAGAGAAAAACAAATGGTAACAATGACTTCATCTTGGGGAAATGGATCTACTTGTGGGATGCTAAGAATCCTAGAACTCTGAATGCTGATGAAAAACCTAAAAACCACAATTTGGAAACAAGTCATAAACTCAAAGCACCCAAATCATATGTGACTCTATACCACTTTAGTTAAGAAACATTGTTTGCATACCCCTCGGCATGAAGGGCACATTAACAATTCCTTTGTGGAGCTATTGAAACAAAAGAGTGATTATGTCAAAACCTTCAAGGTCGTGTGTGGTGTCTAGTTTGTTGAAGTTGCTATAGGAAGTATTCGAGTTAGTGGAGGTTTTTTTTTGTTTCTTAACTGGCACGATGTCAATTGAGAAGGACCATGTCCTTCTTAGTATTATTTTGTTAGTGACACAGGTGGACTGAAACTTAGGGATAGCCTTAATTCTTTGAATGCATGTGAAGGAAATTTTATTTTTTTTCCTTGCCGGTAACAAGAAATAGTTTGAAGGACGACAAAATCTAGAGCATCATAGTGTTTTTTTAGAAATGTTGTATGTTGGATGAGGAAACTTTTAATTTGTGGTGCCTTATGAATGGGGAAGAAAAGGGGATTTTAATGAACTCTTAGTAGGGAATAGGCTCAAAGTATATTTACCTTTTTTTTTAATTACGATGCCAAAGACCAACATGCTTTGTAGTTTGCTATGTGGAACAGTGCAAGTCTGCTATCTTATGTTCAGTCTTGGCAAGTGGATTTTAAACTAGAGGATCAAGGGTAGGCTCACTATTCTCTTCGGTTGGAGTTTTTCATGCTACAACCATTTGTGGACTTGTTTACAAGCAGGTTTGGCAAGGTGCTCATCTCAGATGGATGTCATAGCTCCTTTCTAGTCGACCTGAGTGTTTGCATTGAAGTAGATTTGACAAAACAATCCCTCTATTCATTTTTGTTATTACTTTAGATGGTGTTTGTTATTACAAGGCCATGTGCCTTAATCTTCCAAATGCTCAATTTTCCTATCAATCACAAGATTGCCTCATCCATGATTACCCTCATTGGAAGCCCAATCTCATTGCCTTTATAGGTATATTTATTGTTTCTTTGACAGTGGATATAGGTGTTGTTTCTTTGACAGTGCTTGCAATTAAGGAGGTTGGTTCGTCAATGGATTTAGGGAATGATGCCAAAGGTGGTGGGCCCTCGAATAACCCATCTTAGAGTGTAGGTGAAAATATGTTGGGGCTTAAGTGCATGATTCTTCTCGGGGTGTTGGAGGCCTCGTTTTGTAGTTGATTCATGAATCTGGCCCTAGCAAACATGATGTTAGAAGCAAGAGTCAAAGCACTACCCCCTCGCCTTTTGCATGGGCGAGTGGTCATATTCAAAGTATGGATGTTGATGGTGGTTGGCTGGTAAAGTCCAACAAACATAAGTAAACCTTGTCTCCTATGTGTTTGGACACTCCTAGTAGAGAGTTGAGCCCCACACCTTGAGTCTCTTCGTTGGGGAATGCAACATTGATCAACAATTTCAGTACTCTTGACAATCCTAAGCAATAAGAAATTTGTCCACACAATGTTATTGAGGACTAGGTTGAATTTGGTGTTTTTGTAGGAAGTCAAATTTGTAGGATTTGAGCTTTGTAATGATACGAGTTATTGTTGGAGTGGTCCTTTCTAGACCATGAATCATGCACATGGCCATGGGGGTGTGGTCTGTTGAACAAGAAATTGTAATTCTTCTCGCAAAACACCTCAGACCCTCGTTAGGCTAGGAGAGTAAGCATGATTATCACCCTTCATTTATAGCCTAAGACTGAAAATCAAAGTTCCAAACATAAGGAACCTTGACTTAAATGTAATTTGATTTTATTATATATTTTATGTTTTCTTTTTGTCTTTTACTTTAGTTGTACATGAAATGAAATAAATAAAATAGATAAAAGAAGATATTACAATGTCAAAAGAAATGTGCATAAATGAATGTAAAACTCTTTAAAACTAAAATTTATAATAACAACAATAATAACAAGAAATGTGTAGATACAAGCATGAAAAAAAATAAATGTTGGAGAAATAAGAGCAAACAATGAGGGAAAATATGCAATGATCCTTTATAATAACCAGAGTATAGATTGAGTTAAATGCTTTTACAAATCTCTACATAGACTTGGACCATGGAAGTCCTTAGAAGCTTCAGATGTAAGAAAAATATTCATACAAAGGCAACTAAGTGCCATAGAAGGAAAATGAAATCAGTCAAACTCAGACCACCTCAAGTGATGTGAAGAACACAACTAAAATTATGCAAAATGTTTCACTTATTAGCATCGAACATGTTTCAGAACTTTTAATATGTGCAAAAAAATGAAGAAAAATAAATAACCTTAAGGGGAAGACCACGGGATTAGTCTCACTCTACCTTTCTTTACACTTTTCAAGTAAATCCATGCTATCAACAAAGCAATTTAACGATGATCACTGAAAAAATCTATCAAATCCTTAGCATACCTCTCATGTGATGTAATGCTCGTCCCTTCATTGATCACCTCCTTTCCTTCTGTATCTTCCTTAAACAATTATTCAATTCAATTATCTAATATAAATTAATATTTATTTTACGTGAGTGAAGGACTAATTATAAGTAACTGAAGTAGTTAGTAAGAGAGAATGGTATCATGTATAATATTTATAAAAAGTAGGCAAGGGTCCCACTAGATTCTTAAGGAAAGACAACGTATATCATTTAACCATTCCAAGTAAACTTTATGAAATAAAAAATCATGCACCATATGTGATCATAATATGATATATATATATATCCAAAAACTGTTGATATAAAACAAAATATTTTTAATAGACAAAAATTGAGAATATCAAACCAAGTCAAAGTTTTATCCACATCATTGTAATTTTCATCAGCATAAATCATTAGTACCGAGATATCTCATGAAGCATGTCTAAGTGAGAAATTTCCCTTTTCTCCTCTCCTTGTAACTTTGTACTTGTTTTGGAGTGGACAGAAGTGGGCTTTGAGGTTTCAAAGCTTGAAGAATCTTTCATAGGATTTTTTCTTGAGGTTTCAAAGCTTGAAGAATCTTTCATAGGATTTTTTCCTTTTTTCTCTGCATGTAGCTTTGAGGAAGAGGATTTAATTTCAATGTAAGGATGATTTTGAGAAAAAGAATTAATAGAAGGAGCAATAGAAGCTACAAAAATTTTTGGTTGAGGGTGATTTTCATGCATGCTAGGCCATTTTGCATTCCCTGAAACAAGTTTGTTCTAGTTTGTTTATGCAATATCCCCAAGTGAGCTAGGATGGGATAGTATGATATTTTGTGGAATGGTGTTGTTTCTAGTTGTGTGCTTTTTTCAAACAATTTGCATTACATATGTTCTTATGCCAAAAAATTGATTGAAAACTTTCTACAAATAGTTTGCATAGATACTACTAATAGAATTCTGTCAAACATATTGCATACAATCCAAGTACACATGAAATAGAAGAGACAACATCAAACATATTGCATACAATCCAAGTACACATGAAATAGAAGAGACAACATGGAGTGTTTTTATTATGAATGGAAATTTGAGTACAACAATAACAAGTTCTAATGGTTGCCATGGCAGCTGCAATACATCAACTAAATACACAATGCTCAAACCAAAAACCTGGAAGATGCCACAACCACCTCCAGAAAGCCCCACGAGCCTCCTAAGCAAGTCGCTACACTTCTAAACTGAAGACAAACCACAAAATGAAGCTCCAATGAAGATCCCAAATGGATCCTTCGTGTCTATCTAGGGTGGATATTGCACCACCGAAACCAAACCATAATGGAAGGGTTTATGCAAAAACCCAACAAAAACCTTGGCTCACAAGAGCACTCAATCAAGAGATCAATCCAAAACATAATGAGGAAAGTGAAGCACTACCCCTCCTTTTATATTTCTTTAATGCCCCCTCTAGATCTTTCCTCTTTGACTTAATCCTCATGACCCTCATTCTCCTCTTAATTTCACTTAAATATTAAAAGTCACTTTTACTAATATTTAAGTAACTATTAATCTTTAAGTTACTTTATAACATTTTTAACCCCTTTTTGATGCGGGAAAGTGATTCATTTGTTTTTAAGACATTTATGGATGCTAGAAGTCCCTTTCGCATCATCCCAAACTTTAGATATTTCTGTCCCTATTCCAATGAGCTATTACACTAAGGTGTCCCCTCAAATAATATGATCCAAATAACAACTTTAGTGCTTTTAATTAGATTATGCTCAATAATACTCCCAAATTATGGGAATCGTCAAAATGCCATGGAACCAAGATCGAACTGTGTGGAAGTGATCCCGATGATGAAACATGGTAAATGGACTAGGATGTTCCTCATATAACTCCTCCAAATCCTCTGAAATCTCTGATAACATAACCTCACCCCTCTTTCTAGGTTGGCAGAGGCCTCATAAGTCATCTCCAACTGCAAAATAGGGGAACCCAAAAATGGGGAAATTACAAACATCCATCATTAGTTGGGTTAGATTGTGGATGCAGAGGGATGTTGGCAATACTCGGATGTGGTTGCAGAGGTACATTTACAAATCTCAAAGGTTCAGACAATGTTTTTTTTCCGCCCAAGAAAAGGTGCATGGTATGTGCCAAATGATTGAACTCATTAGAATTAGCATCAAAGTGGACATAGCCTAATTATTTTATTCCTTCTTTCCCAAAATCATTTTTCCTTCTCCCTTGTACTCTCCGGTATCCCCTTGATCCATGACTAAAAAACATCATCTAGAATCATAAAACATCCATTAAATTCATGATAACTATCAACTGCATGCAAATTGAAGAAAAATAGAACTTTCACAAAATATTCATTGAACATGATTTGCAATGACTATGTTATGAGAATGATAGGCTTATGGTAATGAAGAATTGTTGAGTGATGCAATGAATGTGTATGTATTTTAATTCTTATTTTTGGGGTTTGAAGACTTTCATAGCATTACTGATCAATGGCTTCGAATAAAAATTTGACATAATTCTAGCTACATAATACAATGCCCAAATTTAATAGTGAACTCTTTTTTTTTCAAAGTTTTCTTCACTAAAAACTCTACTTACAATATCATTTATTTTTTTTATGCAAATATAATAATGCTAAGTATATGGAGCATTTTTTTTCAATGAACCTAAATCGAGGTCAAGGGTTCGGCTTAAAAACGGATTCATGATATGGTCGTTCACAGGGTGAAGGGATTTAAAAAAAAATAACATCTTTGCAATCATGGGAATATGCAAATGAGATAATGATATATAATGGTCAAACAAAAGACAATTCCTTTTTCATTTTCAAAATGAAGATGCCACAGTGAAATATCAAATCCCTAAAGGGAAAGATCATAAAATTTATAAGGAACGGAGATATGCAACCATACATTCATTACAAATCATTTAATAATAAAAAATTGTTACTAAAATATTTTCTTCTTCAATACCAGTAAAATGCTACATACCATGATTTATGAAAGCTATAAATTTCAATCCATCCTTCTCCCCCACCCTCTCATTAATTTGATAGTTTGATGAATGGTAGAGGCAGGAAGAGGTGCATATCTTCCTAGAGGAGGATCTTTATAATATTATTCTCTAAGAAGATGTAGCTTGTTTGGAGTTGGTGGCCCAAAGAGAGGAGTACATTTCTAAAGGGGTTAGGATTCACTCTTGTATGGATTAAGGAGGGGGATGAGGACTCCAAATTATTCTTTGATGACTTAAAGAATAAAGTGGTAGTTGACAAGGTGTTTTACATGTGTAGACATAATGGCTCTCTTAAAGATGACCTTGCCAAGATAAAAAGTAGGTTTGGGATTCATTCCAAAATATTTTTTCACCTTATACTTTGACATATTCAGTTGTATATGCCATAAATTTTTGTTGTCAAAGGATCCCTCATTAATTCTCTGTTGGAGACCATGGCAAGTTATACAATGAATTTATGAATGATGAGCTCTATGTTTCCCTTTGTCTAATGTAGAATGAGAAATCCATACTGCATGGATGAATTGCTTTATGATTTTTACAAGGCGACGTGGAAGATGGCAGGGGATGGTTTATGTTGCTTGGCATCTGAGGCCTTTTCTTTAGGTCATTTGATGGAGTCCTTTAACTAGGGGTCAACTATGTTGGTTCCCAAGAATGATTCCAAAGACACAACAGGGGGATGGAGACCTATCACCTTGCTAAGGGTAGCTTACAAGATCTTGACCAAGGCTATAGCTCTTTGGGTTTGTAATGTTGCCAACAATATTGATCCAAGAGAGAAAATAGGTTTTGTGTAGGGGAGGTTTATTTTGGATACAATGATATTAGCTTGGGAGTCAATGGAGTGAGATAAGGCGAATAATCAACAACCCCTCTTCTTAAAGATTGACTTTGACAAATCCTATGATCAAATTAAATAGTCCTTCATCACTAAGATGTTGACTTGTCTTGGATTTGGCCTATGATTTGTTGGGTTGGTCAACACTCTTTTCTCCAATTCCTTGGCTTTTGTATCAGTGAATATTCCTTGTCACCTTGTATTTTGATTCATTAATCCATTCATCAGGGGTGTTCTCTAGCCCCTTACCTTTATGTGTTGACAACATATGCTTCAAGTTACCTATGGCAAGCTACTTAGATACATGGCCGCATACATGGTATTTCTCTTCCTAATGGTTTGGAGATGGTTAATAATTGTTTTGTAGAGTATACATTCCTCATTATGTATGAAAATTGGGAGTTACTTCATGAAGCTAGGGATTGTTTGTTTGTGTTCTTTGAATCTTCTATGGTGGTTTTTAGTAATCACAAAACCAACTACTAGTTGGTTGGTTTGAAGGAACCCTCTGATTGGATACCTCCAATTTGGACATTTATTCCCCTAAGAAATATTGTGCTTTATCTTAGCATTGCCTTTGGTGTGGGTCTCTCTTTGGTTTCCATATGGGATTGGTGTCTCCAGCGCTTGCAGCTCAAGCTTCTATTCTAGAAAAATAAGAACCTCCCACTTGCTAGGAAATTCATTGTTGTGTGTGGGAACCTTTAGGGATCTCAAATTACATGTCATGCTAGTTGTGTAACATCCCCAGTTTTAATCCTCGTGAATTAGAGTGTGATTATATAAATGAGATTTAGGTTGCTATGTCGGTGTGTTGGGGCGAAGAGCCTGTATGGGTTTTATATGGACGAAGACCGAATGGTATATTATGAGCATTGAAATAATTAATTGAAAATAGTAATCATTGGTTATGATACAAGAGGGATAAAAATGATGGGGGGATATGATTCCAAAAGAGGGAGGGATCTAAGGGAGGATTATTCATGGGTATTAATACAACCCACTTTCCTAAAATTATTATCAGTGTATAACCTTTTAATTGTTGTTGAGTGTTCCCAAAGCCAATAATTTAACTCATGTAAGAGGGTGGGTGTGAGGAGTCACATCCCATAGTTATTGGGGACCATGTGTTGAAGTACAATCATCTTTGGGAAGAGTGTCAAGAAAGCAAGGGATAAGAAGAGAAATTTGTATGAAAAATAAATACAAGTTTAACATCCATATTTTGGACAGGAAGAGAGGATTTGAGTGATGGGAAGAGCATCAACCATGTTGAGCTTGAAGGAAACCATTGTTTGGTTGTGTTTTATGCTGAGAAAGAGGCATGTGTGTCTGTAAATAGTTCTATAAGCCTGTAAAGAATTTTTTTTTTGAGGAAATGGCACAAGGGCCTGGTGAAGGTTGTTGTTAACACTCTTGGAGTAGCTGGGAGGATTATTGGTCAATCAGGTGCACTGGAGCCCTGGAGGGAAGTGGGAAGGCATGAGAGATTGTCTGCAGTGAAGGGGATCACATTCCTTAGGTTGTGCAAGTTGTGCGGAATAGAGTGGAACCTGGGTTTGGGGTTGTTGTGTGTGGAGACTAGATAGCCAAAGGGTCAGATCTCCTCATGGAATCATAGCCTCAACTTGGGGGTGGCCTACTGTTGAAATGAAATGAAAAACATCGCCTATGGTTGGGAGGTTCATCCTTCGTATGAAACTAGTTGGTTATTATTCATACAGATAAGTTCTTTGTTATGTTAATATGTTCATTCCATTGTGAAAATTGTTTGTAAGAATGTTGTGTGTTTGTTTTTTGCTTGAGAAGTTGCACTCACATTTTTAATATATGTTGTTAGATGCATTTAGAATTGTAGTACCAGTCAAATAGTTAAATTTGGGTGTGATATGTAGGTGGTAAGCTACATGAAATTGAATTAAGTAGAAAATCTTAATATTCATGAGTATTCCACATGTAATGTTATTCAGCTGGAGGCTGGGTACGTTACAATGTGGTATCAAAACTTATGTTCCAAAAACCAGGATTGTATGGGCCAAAACCAATGCGAATTGGACAAATTCACTGTTGCATACTTCGGTCTATGTGAATTTGGGGAAAAATGGAGAATTAGAGAGAAATCCTCAAATTCGTGGGTAAATTTTGAGTTTAAATTCCTAAAGGCAGTCAAATAAGATGATCTATGGTGTGAATATGCAAGTTGTAGAGTTGAATTCGACCTAGAAGGTCAACAAATTTGTATTTTAATGGCCATTGTAGTGCTAAGTAGATTTCAGTGAATTGACAACTAAGATCAAGTTTGATCTTGAGATCAATGGTCTAGATTCATTTTAATAAATTTAAAAACTTATAAGTTTCTACCATTTGAAAGGTGATGTGAATAGACAACTAAGATTCATTTTTGGTGGTTTCAAAATTGGATCAAATTGATGGTTGAGATTCAATTCGACAGTTGTGAAATTGAAACAGATCGATGGTATGTATTTGTCTTCGACCATTTGGAAGTTGAACCGATATTCAACGATCAGGATTTGCTTTCGAAGCTTGGAAAATAGAGCAAATCGATGGTCAAGATTCATCGGTAGAGTTGGGTGATGTTCGAAGAATCAATGGCTAAGATCATTGGAGATGGAATATCGATGGCCTAGATTCATATAGGTTTTGGTCGAAAGTTCTAAGGGTTGGATTTTTCAAAGGAGATCACCAACGACCGATGGTCGGGTCAGACGGATTAGTGAAGTGATTTATATGCCAATCAAAATCATCAATGGCCAATAGTCGAGTCAGGAGAATTGGTGAAGTGATTTAGTCACCAAAAAAGGTTGTTGACAGTCGATGGTCAAGTCAGTCGCTTTAGCAAAGTGTAACGATTGAGAAAGAGAGAGCATTGATGTCTAATGGATTGATGATCAGGTGTCGGTCATTTCAAAGAGGTGTTTGTTCATCCAAGAGAAATGACCGATGACCGATAAAGAAAAGAGGGTGACGTCTCATGCCACGTCAGCATCCATGTGACATGTCACGTCAACCAAGTTGACACCTCAGGATGAGGTGTCATTCCATGGCATCATATACATGTCATGCCACATCATTCAAGAAGTGGTTGTTGATCGATGGTCAGGTCAACTGAATCAACAAAGGAGTTCCATTTTCCAACGAAATTCGATGATGGCTGACAAGCGATGGTTGGGTTAGACGATTTAGAAATGTATTGTAGTTGGTTATCAAATAAAATTGTTGATGGTCGATCGTTGCGTCAACTTTTTTGGAAAAGTGTTGCGTGCGTCCAATACAAAATGTCGATCATCAATGAAGCTCGGACCAACGGTCCAGATCATTTCAAGTTGTTGTCGATCATCAATGAAGCTCGGACCAACGGTCCAGATCATTTCAAGTTGTTGATCGATGATGGAAATTGATTTGCATGGTTTGGAAAGGATTAGCAAATCAATGGCTCATATTTCACCCGATTTGAGATGAACGACTCATATTTAAAATGTTGTTATAACAGTAAAAAAATCAAATTTCTATGAAGTTTTCAGGTTTTTGAAGGTCATGAACTTGCGGGGCCATTTTGAGGTCCTAAATGATGCTTTTAGGAAATCAAAACCCATGTGAACATAGTGTCCCAAGGTATATTGTGTCTCCGTAACTTAAATAAAAGAACTCAGAGAGAGATTTCCAATGAGCTAATCTGTTTTCAAAATGGAGCTCGTATGAGAAAGTTACAGTTGAAACAGTTCAAGTAAAATTTCGGCACCAATTGACTTCCAGAGGGCATAACTCCTTGCTCGGAAGTATGTTGGGGGAACATGAGAAGTCTGTGGAAATATTATGAACCATAGAATACAAATGTGGATCTATATTTGTAATCTAGGCATGTAAAAATGTGCAGGAAGAGAAAGAAGACACATGTAGCATACATAGATAACAATGTAAAACAATCAAAACTTTTGTGGGTTGTAACTAACAGATCAAAGCCCGATTAAGGATGAAATTGTAACAAATCATTTATAAGGTAATAATGGACATACCCAATTGAAATTCTTCCAAAATCCCAAAGCAATTGGTGTAGGGATGCATGAACAGGGCTAAAATTGCTAAACCAAGAGAAGGTGCAAAGGAGCAAAGTTTTCATTTCCATATTGTTGCAGTTTTTTACTGGAGCATCAGTTTGACAATCTAAGGGTTTCTATGAATTCAACGTTATAAGTATTATCTATGTCATGTAGAAAAGTGTTTTCGGTTACTAACAGAATTACCTATGTAAATGACCAAATTTGGTGTTTGAGATTATTTCACTTGGGAGAAGATGCACAAAAGAGATAAATTGGAAATGTTCAATTGACTATAACGTTCTACTCAGTGCTCATAATTGAGAAATAAAGTATTTATTGGAAAATTATTTGATAAGAGAATCCATATATCCACTCATAATTTAGTTTTAAGTTGAATGATTCTCAAGGAATCATAAGGAAGGTTTCTAGTGGACTTGAAGGACACCATTGAGCATAATGGAATTTGAAGAAGCCATAAATTTTGGCTCGTTAATCGGATTGAAGCATGAGTATGGTCAATGGAAAGATAGTCTAGAGGAAAATATGATAGAATATCTAAGATATCTAGGGGAGCATTGGGTTTCTCCATAAAGTTGCAGAAAAAAAGTGGAATTGGATTATGTTGGAACACATACAATTCTGAACTTTTGAGCCCTATCCTTTTCACCTCATGAAAATATAATTCCACCCAAAGGAAACAGAAAATTGGTAAATGACATTTTAAATTTTAAATCAATTTTCTTTACTAGTTGGTAAATAATAAGGAGAGCATGATATTCGTCATTGATGAGTTTTTCCTTTTGATCTAACGATCCTAATACCTCTATAGTTTTGGAGCCGCTCGAAATTTAAAGAGGTAAATATCTTATGGTCATTTTGGAGCTCAACTCTTCGGATTTTTCAATAAGTCTTAACAATAAAAACCTCGAAACTCTGAAACCCGAAGATGTCTGCTTATAGCTTTTCCTAAACCTTTTTAAAGACACAGGTTGTACGACATGTGTACCTTTTGAGTCTTTCCTGAGTCACCACGTGGCACCCATTTTTAACTTTTCGCTAGATAATTCACACTATGTCGAATAACACATGGCACCTCCCTTCCCTCGACATGCCAAAATTACCTAGTCTATGACACGTCACTACGGGAGACGATCCTTCGGGATGTTAACAAAGAATTAATTAACCAATCACCTAAATATCAAAGTGCCGAAGTATTAAACGTTAAATAATTAAGTTAACCATGATCAAAGATAATTAATTGTTTCGAATTTTGGGTTTCGGGAAGTCCCTCTCGAGATTCATTGAAAGTCCCCGAAGTCTGAACTCCCGAAATACTTGAAGTTAACACACTATCTTAAACATGATTAATTAATTTTTTACAAGTGTTTACTCAAAGATTAACCTTTTCGCAGATTTGGGATTCGAGAGTTTCCCACTCTGTCACATTGAAAACTCTTGAATGCAAATTGTCGAAGTATTGATGGAATTTATGAATAATTAAGGATAATGATTCAAACGTGGATAGCATATCACCAGGTATACTTTCCCATCAAACATTAATAAATTTCCGTCAATGAAGCTATACGAAAAACGATGAGTCTGTTTTGAATAAAAGCACTCTGATTTCCAATTCATTTTCACCTTCTGCAATTAGCAAGCTTTATTTGTTTGAAAGACTCACAAATTTTCTCTGCAACAGGTGATTTCAATATGTCTCCTTGGAAGTTATGGTGCCATGAAAAATGACTAAAAATCCTGATGTGGCGGGCGAGCATTCAAACCCAAATGCAGATGTTTTGTCAGACACCATGCCGTGAGCCACAGACACTGTTAAATATTGGACATAGGTGTTCGAGATTCTAGAGCGTGAAATCATCAATTGTCCTAAGGACTCTTCTGAAGAAGAGGGAGACACTTATACAACTAAAATCAAACATATAGCGCAGTCAGATCTACACAAAATATCAGCACGACCGAGGCTCATGCCTTATAACAACATGATAAGTTGGGCCTTGCAGCATGTTGACATCTAGACCAGGAGCATCGTCAACCATCAGAAGGTCAATGTCGGCTCTTTCTGACCAGAAAATATGCAAATAAAGTATAAATTATCCCCTAATCCTAGATATAAATTCAATGTTGCATTCATTCTGGAGTTCAAGCAAAAGGAGTGCATCCAGTATGACAGGAACTGTCTCGATATAATCAAGTCTTGGTGGGGGAAGCCAGAGAGATTCATGACCGATTCTCATGGTATATATGCCACAGTGCATTTGGACGCTCATATGGTGTATGTATCCATGATGTTATGTCGATTGTTCGAGAAGAAAATCCCTATGCACTTCTCGGTGGAATGGGTATCCATCATGCATGAGGTAGCAGAGGGTTACACTTTTAACTAGGCCAAAATGTTGTTCGATAACTTGGCCAAACGGATTTCCGAATATAAGACAATGAAGTCAAAGGGACAACCTACCCCCTTTTACGTGTCGACATATATCATGAATGCCATATGTTTCATGACACCTTTTCCATTAATGAATTGGAGTTGGACCTCGGCCAGTGAAGAGCCCATTCATTTCTACCATTCCAATCTATGTGAAGAAAAATCCAAGGATTTATTTTATGATATCTATCACAATGTAGTGGTTCATGTTCATATAGCCATGTATGGTAACCCACCTCCTCGAATTTCAAACAGGATTATGGGGAATCTGGGTAAGCTAGCAGATTGGTTTATTGAGGAGAACTTCTCCTATATCAGATTTTTTTGGGTGCTCTGTTCCTCCCCATGCTCTCCTGCGATTTTTACTAGATCGACTAGTATGTAGAGAAGTGACCTACTAGACAGTGACATGAGGCACCATCAAAGAGCTAAAGGCAACGTAGAAAAAGGTATGGTTGACTTTCCCTATCCAGGTTGGCATGTTTTCATTACTAGATTTCTGTCACTCCAAAGTGGAGGCTACGACTTTGGAAGATGTCAAATTGGTTGACATCGAATTCCAAAGACACGACCCATGCAAGATTGTGGAAAACCACCTAGCCTAGTTCAACATGAAAATATATGTGCACGAAAACTCCCCGTATGACGAAATATTCAGGGGAGTTAGGTCTTATGAGGAGGTACAAGACAGATTCCAAAAACCACCTAGCCTAGTTCAACATGAAAATATATGTGCACGAAAACTCCATGTATGACAAAATATTCAGGGGAGTTAGGTCTTATGATGAGGTACAAGACAGATTCCAAACCTTGCCCCCAGATCAACAAGATGGTTTTATTAGTTTTCAAAAGAACAGGAGGAATAGCCTATCGAAGGTACTACAAAGAGAGTAAATAGCCACTATCCCCTCTCAGGAATCCAGATCAACAGGTTTTGAAGCCAGTCATTCTGGTAAACAAAAACTTGAGGACACCCTGAAGAGCTTGGAGGTATTGACACATAAATTAGAAGCATCATTATCAGGTCAACTAGGCCCCCAGGAAAAATCTCAACTCGAAGCTTTCCTAAAACAAGGACAAAATGTGCCTCCCTTGTCACCAAATACCCCTGCTGGCACCTCAAATACAATGGAGCAGCAACATTCTATGGATATTGGTACTCCTATTACATCATTGACACCTCTGCAATACATGCTCGGAAATCCTAATTCCAAAATTATTTTTGTAGATGATCTTACCCCCATCTCACTTGAAGAAATGCTTCCTTCGGATTTAGTAGATGATCTTACCCCCATCTCACTTGAAGAAATGCTTCCTTCGGATTTATTTGTTAGTAGAAAATGGAAGGTCATTGTGAAAAGGGAATCACACCATAAAGATGGAGTGATGACTAAAAGGCAGAAAATGGTGTATGATGGAAACAATCGAGATGATCCAGAATTCGCAAAAGAAGTTGCAGGTTCGTTAGGTGATTTTTCCATGGCCAATCAATGGTATGTGGACAATTTGGCCAAACGACTGCAGTAGAAGAGCCTATTAGTAGAGCACTTGCAAATTCAAATACAAGCCATGGAACAAACCATAAGGAACAAGATGAGTCAAGACTTCAAGCAAGTTAGAGCTCATGATCAGCAACAGATCCAACAACTTCAGGTCGACCTTATAAAACTCCATCAAAGTTCACAAACCAACCGAGGACTGGTCTCTCATTGTGATGAATTAATAAAACAATTGCAATCTAGGTTGGACCTAACCGAAGGTACCTCGATAGTATCTCGGCCTTCCAAACTCAATCACTGGAAATAAATGAGAAGATGGAAATTGCCCAACAGGACCTTTTTCTGAAGGTTGATGCCATCCAAAAGTGCTACCAACCAGTAGACCTTTCTCTAAAGGAAAGAGAAGATCGCTCAACCCGAGCTAGGTTCCAAGAAGTTATCATATTGGTGCACAAAGATAATGTCTCTTATTTTCCTCTGCTCTCTCCTTCTAAACAATTACGAGGTGACATGGCCATGGGGGTCTGGGAAACAAATTTGGAAAAAAGAAAAATATTAGCTAGAGAGGTAAAGGACACTTGCCTGGAAGCATTGTCATCATCAAATAAGAGGCTAATTGATTTCGAAGGAAGCAATATCTTAGAAGCCTTGGGGAAAATCGATATTGAAATGAACCAACAGAAATCCAGAAAGAGCAAGGAAGAAACTCTGACATCCATTTAGGAAATGAACCAAATTGATCTTCTTAAGATAAGTAAATGGCTAGTAAGTCCAAGCTCACAATTCCAAGTCACAACTCAAGAAGTGAAAAGGATCCAAGAAAAGTTGCCTCAGGTAGAAAGTAAATTATTCACTTTCAAGGTAAATGAAACAATTGAACCCTCAAGGTTCGTGATAGAATTATTGGATAGATGCAACCAATGTATTGAACATGGAAAAACAAGCACAACTGGGAGCAAGTAAGAAAATGTGCACAATACCCTTTCCTTTTTCCCTCCCTACCTTACCTCATTCACTCACATTCTGATCTTTGCTTATCCACCTATCTGTAATTCATCATCATGCAATTGTTCATTATCATTATTTTCACAAACGATCACTTTTTCATGTACCTATCCGTTCCCTAATGATCCACCTAGTGACATTCATTCGATTATCCTTCCTACCCGATCCCAACTGTGATTTGTTGCATTGTTGAACGTGTCTGGAGGAACCAAAGAAAACAAACAAAAACAACCAAGATAGTATGTCGAATTATTAAGGAGGCTAGACAACCATTGTGTTCAGCCTAAAGAACTAAAGAAAAGAGGCGTTTTTTCCAAGCAGATGAAGAGATAGAGGAGAACATCAGCGGAGCTCAACAGATTTCACATATTGTTGTCTTATTCAAATATATGTTATTTTTATTGTAAGAAGTCCAACCATTTTGAATTGTGACAGTTTTTGTATAAATACATAGATTCAAGATCTATACCAGGTTGCTTCTTGCCAAATGTAATAGAGAAAACTCTCTTTTTTTTAGTATTAATACAAGTGCGGACAAAGATTCTAATTTCCATAATTTGAGTTGAGTTTGAGTTATGTATTTCTTCTGTATTTCCATATCTCTAAGTTTCCTTATGTAATTATTTGATAAGTGATTGATTGCAATTTAGTATCACAAGTACTGTAATTAAATTATATCATCAATTCATTAAGTAAGCAATTTTTCCTCTGTATTTACTATAAGTAAAGAAAGACTTGCAAGTTGTTTGAATTACTGCATTTCATATACTGTTCAAGGGTGCACTCTCTACTTTTCTTCTACTGCAAACAAGGTGAGACTCATCTGCAATTGATGCCTAGCTTTGTTTAACAGTTTTGTAAGCTTCCTCCCCACCATTTGATATTACAATAGTGACTCAAACAATGAAATATGGCCTATGTACTATCGTATTATTAATTTCATTTAAGGATCATTTCTTGTATGACTAAAGATAGAAAAAACACTCTTTTAAAACATTCTCATTAAACACTCTTGATGCCTGACATTACTCTTTGAGCCTTAAGTTTAATCTAAGGACCAACAGATTCATGAACCATGTAACAATTTGATATAAGGATTTTTCCAAATAATGACAAATTTGGAGAAACATTCCCAACTAATAGAGTTGTGTGCCAAAGGTGATGGTTGTGTAAGGAAGAGTATTGAAACTCATGATAGTGCCTATGCATAAGTATAGAGGCACACTTGAAGTGAAATAACTTAATAATAGGGAAAAGGTACTCCAAAAGAGAGTGTTGTGTGGAGGGATTTCTAGCAAGAGGATTGATCTGAAAAGATATTTTAAATGACAATGGTTGGGTTATTAAGCATGTGTTAATTAACCATTTAGGAAACTGAAGAAGAAGAAAATTTAATGAAGAAACTTAGCAACCATATAAACATGTACAGATCTGGAAATAAGCATGAAAAAACAAACCATAAAACACCAAAGTGATAATGGAGTTTGAAAATCTCGCCTACGTCTCCGGGCCTTTGTCTCAGTGGTTGAGACTTTCTTATTTCTAGTAAAATATTTAAAAGTACATCACAGTAGTACCAAAAGGATTACAAACTGATATGGTCTTATTCTACTAGATCTCTAGAACCCAACAAAACTGACGGCATTGAAATCAGATGAACAAAGCTCCCAGAAATGGCCCGCAAAGGTGCTCTCCTCAATGGCTTCTCTACATAAAAATGGCTTTGGCTCAATAATTATTCAACATAAACCTATTTTGAACCTCCCTCATGGCTTCAATAACATATGTTTTATATAGGACTGAAGGTGGTAACCATCTCCCAACTTCCCCCCAAGATCTGGCCTCAAAAAGGGCCCAATATCCCCCAAAAATGACCAAAATCCCATATAATTGTTGAATATATCAATGAAAATCTTAATATAATGTCAAAAACCCACTAAATTGCAAAACATCAGGGCACAACCACTTTTTTGCTGGCTCCTTCTCACTTGGGTGCCCATGTGGCCCAAGAGCCAAGGCCTATGCATTGGCCCCCCTTTTGAATAGCTATTGGTCTTGTGCACTGGGCCATGTGGCCTCAGATAAACCCCTCCACACACTCACAAAGGATAGAATAGCCCCTGGTTCAAGGCCCATGGTTACACTTGTGTTGGCACAGGGGCAGACCCAAGGTTCAATGCTACAACGATGCACCAACAAAACCCTAACTACTGAACCTTTCGGCAACACCTACGAAGCAGATGAGTCTCACCCGAGGTAGAGGCAGGGGTGGTTGCAGGACTCCAGTGTCTGCAACCTTAGCTAGAACACAGGCAGGGGTGGTTGCAGGACTCCAGTGTCTGCAACCTTAGCTAGAACACAGATCTTGTGATTGTAACACCTTAAAATAACACTTAGCAATTATGATTCATCAATATTCAGTTTTATTTTACAGCGTAGAAAAACCCTAACAGAAGATCTGCGCAGTATTCACATAGATTCACTAGATTCAAGCACTGAGCATACCAACATAGGTCAAATCTAGCATCCATTCATATTATTCATCACTAATATATTATATCAGATTCATCTATCATCTAACATTGCACTAAGCATTGAGTCACATAAACAAGAGAGCAACCAAAAAGCACAAAGCATTCACAACACAGGATATATGTGGTTCACCCCCACCCTGGGGCTACGTCCACCAACTCTTCTTCTCTTTATTATCTTAGGTCAATCAACCACATGCACAGAACCTTGAGATCTTACTCCACAGAGGACATGAGATCTGCGCACCTCGCTAGATCCTCCTTCCTTGAGTTACAACACAAATCCTTCCACAGTCTCTTACAATCACTTGCACTTAGCTCTGCAAGTCCTCCTTCCTTGAGTTACAACACAAATCCTTCCACAGTCTCTTACAATCACTTGCACTTAGCTCTGCAAGCCTCACATAGTATGCACAAAGAAATTACAGTTACCACTTGCACTTAGCAATTAACACTTAGCACTTAGCACATTGGCCTCTTCTTACATTGCCTAGACTTCTATTTATACACTACAAAATAGTCCTAAACATGGGTAAATCCATGGGCTAACATCCCCATACCCATTACATAAGCCCAAAACCCAAAAAGTCCTAAAAAGGGGTTGAGATCCCACGATCTCCGCTTTGGCTCACACTCCGCCTTCGACATCCTGTCGAAGTCCCAAAAATAGGTCAAACATGACCAAGGATCCTCAAAACTTGGTCAAGGGCCAACAACTCTTGGTTGGTGGGTTATCCTGACCAACCGGAGCTAACCCCTTCACCTCTGCACACCAATTTTGGTGAAGTTCGATTCATATAGGAATAGGTCTGCAACCGAGAACTAGCTAGAAAATCCATACTCCATAACCTTTGCGTCGACGGATAAAGGTTCCATAACCTTTGCGTCGACAGATAAAGGTATGGACACATTACAATGGTCGTATTGTCGAGGGATGGGGCTAGGCCCCATCCCTTTTCCACTCGGATATCCATATATAACACTTTATATATAATGTTTAGACCAAAGTGTATAAGACCTACCACGGGCGGGCTGGCTAGCCCAGCCCTGCCAAACCCTTCGCCCAGACCATAGGTCACGGGTTCGAATCCTATAGACCCAAACAAATTTTTTCCATACACAATGACCAATAGAGGGGTGCCATGTTGAAGCCTAGGACTGGGCCACGTGGCACCTTCCCATTCACCCAAACATTGCCAAGTGTCACATGGTCATTCAACTAGCTGTCATACCCAATCAGTGCCTAACCTCGTTAGTTGTCAGTCCAGTCAGCTCCATGTGTCATACGGAGCTGCCATGTGTCATATGAACCATACATACCTGCTACGTCAGTTGTATGGACATGCCACGTGTCACCCTTGCAGTGGTGACACATGTCACTCCCTGCCTCATCCACCTGTCTGTCCACATCAACACCAAATGTAACCTGGCACGTTGGTTGTATGGTTGTACAATATGTACATTCAACTACGTCAGTTGTATGGACATGCCACGTGTCACCCTTGCAGTGGTGACACATGTCACTCCCTGCCTCATCCACCTGTCTGTCCACATCAACACCAAATGTAACCTGGCACGTTGGTTGTATGGTTGTACAATATGTACATTCAACTACCACGTGGCACAGTACAAACTGTACAAAATGTACAATTAGCATCCTTTTTTTTTTGCCTGTTTGATGAAACAAACAGATCATGATATCTTGAGCATACGACATTCATTTGATCCTGTTCAAGTTTCATTGGGTTCATATTGATGAGGCCTACGCTCACGTCTGTTTTGAAGCCATTCTAAGCACTTTGATTTTTAGGCCTTCTTGGACCCATTTTGGTCCTGAGATTCAATTCTCGATCACACTTCCCCACTAAAGACCTTTTGGTCCTCCAAAAGGTTACTGACCAGTTATCAAGTGCGGGATAGGCCACCCAACTTGTTCTATGTTTTTGAATTATGTCCTATGCACCTGTCTCATCAAGATCAGCTATAAACAATCATGATAACTAACAACATATTATTATCCATTTGTACCCTGTCACATTTTACTGAAGCCACTATCATCCATGTTGACAACATTACTAATGATAGCATAAAAAATATGACTGCAAATGAGCTAATATGTTTGTAATATTTTCACGAGATTAGCCTATCTTGAAGCAAATTGTGAATGGTTTTCTATTCTACAATCATCTCCTTCTCTTGGTTAAGATCGATTACTTGATTTGAAACAATTATAGGTGTGTTTCTTGCTTGAGCCGCCTTTCTTAATTGTTCCATTGTTTGAAGAGATTCATTTGCCTTTAAATGATGAGCATGAACCACATATTCTTTGTCTGCTTTGATTAAATGATATTGATTCTTTTCCCTGTAGAAGATTGTTTTATGATCATACAAGTACAGACTACCTAAGACAATTCCACATTCATTGAGTGGCACCAAATCACATGTTACCTCATCCATGAACTTATATGAAATTGCAAACTTTAATGTGCATTACTTTGTTATGTGCAATTGATGATTATTGCTTATCCATTTAAGTGTGTAAAGCTTATGATGTATCTGTGTGTTTAATCCCAATTGTTTAACCAATTCTACTAAAATCAAGTTAGATTGAGATCCACTATCTATCAATGTGTCAACCTTAGTATGTCACATTATGACCCTTATGTGAAACAATTTACTTCTAGAATCAAATCCATCATCAATTTTACCTTTCAAACCAACCAATGAGACCTTAGACTCATCACCCAAATCCAATCCCAAGTCTCTTGGTCGTGTTGTTGCTGCAATTGTTTGCCTCCATTTCCTTTCTTTGAACCACTTCAGTCTCTTCTCCGGATGCAATTGCCAACAACGGTCCTCATCGTGCCCTTCTTTCTTGCAATTCTTGCAAGAGGGATTCTCTTCCTTTATTTCCACTAAATTTTCTTTTTTTCCATTCCACTTCCTTTTGTCCTCTTTCCTTGAAGATGATTCCCCTGATACACCAACCCATGTTTTTCTTGCTTCAATGTATGTCGTTTGAACATAAACCTCATCAATATTAGTTGGTCCAAACATATATACAATTTTACGAATATGTGCAGGCAAACCTCCTATATACTTCATAAGAGTTTCTTGGGTATGTAAAGGAATATCTAACATCAATGCCATCTTACGAAATCCATCTGTGTATTCTTGCACTATTTGTCCCTTTCTTAGTTTAATATATTTCCATTCAATTAAATCCTTCTCTTTATAATCCAAAGGATAAAATTGCTTTCTAAGTGCAGACACAAAAACTTGCCATGATGGAAATAGATTACCCACTTGTTGTGTTCCATTTTGAAACTTTCTTTGCCACCAGATGAGTGTTGGCCTGCAATTCTAAGCGATACCAACTTGATCTGAGTTGCCTCATCCTTGATTCATTGCACACTGCAATAAACCTCCATCTGTATGACCCAATTATCAAGTCTCTTTTCATTGAATTCACCATCATACATAGGTAATTCAAATTTCACATCAAGTTTTAGTAAAGACATTTCTTGTTTAT